>BPTQ01000009.1:314441709-314591710 GCA_019973895.1 Chrysanthemum seticuspe
GCATATAATCCATTTACAATCTCATAAGATTCCATAAATGACATTACAAATAAAATTAAACCAGTAATTGTTCCACACCTTAGCTACAAAATATAAGCCCCTCCCTCCTTAGGTAACGTATCACTTTGTTAATCCACACCTTGAAATGTGGCCATCTTTTTATTAATTATCGTCAGAATATATATGTAAATCCGAGTGATCAAGCAAAAGTAGGGATTCCTTGTAAGAGCCAATGAAGAATGTGCCTTCTTTTCCAGAAATCCCAAGGTTCTTGATTTGTTGTGAGCAGGGGTCGTAAACATCAAGTGTCCTAAACATTTCGGGCTTGTTTCGAGTTTCAAATATAGCTTCACCATTCTTCCTAAACCCCAATAATTTAGAAAATAGTGTGCCAAATGAGAATAGCTTTGTAAACGACGAATCATGCTCCATCACCCATACACTACAACGAACTGCATCCTCGGCCATAATGTATCCAAACACAACAAGAGACCCCCTTAGCTTAGAAACAGACACGTGCGTATACCTTAATAGCTCTTTCGTTAAGCTGTCTGGTAGGTCTACCACTTTAAATTCCTTGGTAATCAAATCAAATGACACAACTATATTACTTGTGGTAAACTTTCCATCATCATCAACAGTCGCATCATTAGCACCCCAATAAATAAACCTATCTATAACAACCTGAGTTAATAGTTTATTAAGTATAATTGATTGACGAGGCAAATTACCACTTGGGATCACATTCCAAACCCCCGAACTTAATGTAAAAACTTCAACATGCCAAGGCATGTTAACTGCACGTAAAACCTTAACAACGGTAGGGTCACGAGTAACGGGACAAACCCCAAAACCATATACAATGCGAGTACCAATATAAGGGTCATATTCAGGGACGTCAATACCAAATGATTTTCCGATACAAGGGTTCCAAATAACAAGCATCTTTCTATAAGTATCTTTATGTTTATTATAACATGACAAACAGAGTAATCCATGAGACGCACCAACAACCTTTAAAGCAGGATATTGTTTAAGTAAAGGAGACACAACAAGAGATGGAGCAAACTCTTGGTTTTGTACCTCAAAAGTTTCATTGTTATCATCGTCTACAAAACAAATGTGTTTTGCCTCAGTTGCTAAGTCAGCTCTGTACATAAGAATACGACTACGTGGCTGCGTGTGGCGGGCGCCGTAACCTTTGATAAACTCAGAGCTGTCAATGAAAGATTTCCATGGTTTCGAAACTGACCTGAATCGAATCAATGACTTGACATCAGAAACCTTTTTGATGATTTCCTTCTGGATATCAAATGGGATGTTATCTGACATTTTAAAAAGGCTTTTTCTAAGGTTTATGTTAACTTTTGAAATAGGTTGAATTAATGAAAACTGAAAAGTGGGTTTTGAAGAGGAGGTGATTTTGGATCTGGGTTTTGAAGGGCGCCGTGTGCCGTCGTGATATGGCTGAGATGTAGTGGTTGTATGGTGGTGTCAGGTGTGTGTTGTGTTGGAAGATGAAGTTTGATATTTGGGAGCGTTACTGGAATACTTGATACATTTATCGGGTACGGGACCCGGGTATACCCGTATTAAGGGAGGAGGGAG
The DNA here is from genome assembly GCA_019973895.1 of Chrysanthemum seticuspe. NCBI lineage: Eukaryota > Viridiplantae > Streptophyta > Magnoliopsida > Asterales > Asteraceae > Chrysanthemum > Chrysanthemum seticuspe. The sequence continues at coordinate 314,443,318 of BPTQ01000009.1, forward strand.
TGGTACCCTAATACCCTGGGTGCCACATCACCTCTATCCAATAAAAACCCTCCAACTCAAAACTATCCAATTTTACCCTAACACTACCCTAAGTGGAGGGAGTGGTACCCTAGTACCCAAATTTTATTTTTTTTAAATACATAAAATCACATACAATATTTAAAATAAAAACATACCATTTCATTAAAAATAAAAACATTACATAATACTTAAAAAATAAAAACATTACATAATACTTAAAAAAAAACATAACATAATACTTAAAAATAACTAGACTAAAATTAAAAATCCACTAATCATCGAGATGCGGCAAGTATTGACGTGCTACGTGCTCCGTGAGATCATATCGGAGACGGTCATGGAGAACTTCGTCTAGTAACTCCGCTACCACACTGTTGTTGAACACTGGCTGGACCGGCTCATCCATTATATGAACCGGTGAGATTGCCCTCCCTTCGCGTTTTATAACCATATTGTGCAAAATAACACAAGCATGGACCTGATTGGCAATCTTCGCTTTGGTCATAGCTCGGAGAGGTCGATCGAGAATTTTCCATTTTCCTTTGAGAGCACCAAAAGCTCGCTCAACATCCTTTCTCGCCCCCTCTTGTAACTTCTTAAATCTCTTTTCCTTTGGGTCGGTTGGATACGGGTATGCTTTAACAAATGTCGACCACTTAGGATAGATTCCATCTGTCAAATAGTAGTCGCGTTTGTAAAAGCGTCCATTCACGTGGAATGAACTATTCATCGCCGTTCCATTTCGATCTGTAAGATACAAGTCAGACTGAATCAATACGTTGATATCGTTGTTTGACCCCGGGGGACCAAAAAAAGCATGCCAAATCCACATATCCTGTGACGCGGTGACTTCAAGCATAATAGTGGGAACACCATAGTCACCTCTCGTATATTGCCCTCTCAAATGTCTAGGACAATTTTTCCATCTGACGTGTGTACAGTCGATGCTACCAAGCATCCCAGGGAGGTGATGCTTCGCTTCATGGGCCTGGAAAATGTGAGCAAGGTCGTGTGCTGTCGGCCTACGTAGGTACTCTCGACCGTACAACTCAATGATGGCCTCACAAAAATAATCAAGACTTTCACGTGACGTTCTTGCAGACATGCATAAATATTCATCATACTCATCGGGGGGATTGCCGGTTGCGAGTTGCCTAACGGCCGATGTGATTTTTTGTTTCGGCGTGAAACTTTTTTTCAAACGCGCGTCATAGCCTTCTTGAAAATATGGGTATCTCGCTTCAATATCACCCAATATTTGCAAAAACATGCTTTTCTCCATTCGAATTTTTTTTTAAAGTAATTGTCGTTGTACTTTGGTGTTTCAACGAACCAATCATTCTCTAAAGTTTGAAGACCTATTTCCCCGATGGAGATTTACGCTAGTTCGGCTAGAGCTTGCCGTGTCTTCAAGATACTGAGCCGCTAGTTGAAGCATATGTTGCAACGAGCTACCCGTGGATAGCTCGTCGGACTAAGACGGAATAACGTATTCGGAAGAATCGGAAGACATTTTTTTTGGAGAAATTAGTGTGTGTGTTTTTTTTTGAAAGGTGGGGGTAATTATTTTTTTTGGAGAGATTAGTGTGTTTTTTTTTTTAAAAAATGAGTGTATGTTATTTGGTTTTAAAGGGATTTATTTATTTATTTATTTTTATTATTATTTTTTTAATGTCTTGCATATAGCCGTTGGACCTCCAAACGGTCAACTTTTTCAAATTAACGCATGATACTCGCTCGAGCTCACAAGCCGCAGGCTCTACCCGATTTGGCTACCCGACGAGGTCGGGGCGGTGTACCCGCTCGGGTTCATGAACTCGCAAGCACTACCCGTGCCCCACTCCCTCCTCCCTAATAGTTAATGAATAATTGTGTTTTATATGTTTATAGTATGGAAAATGCTAAAATATTCCTATATTTTGTTCTTACAAAATGTCTTAGTCACTGGATGCTCGCAAATATTAAAACTGACGGTTTGAATGCAGAGAGAGAATGCGTGAAAAAAACTATATAATATTACTATGTGTAGGAGGATTTGTAGGAAAAAAAAGTAAGAAGTTGTAACAAAGCTCTTATAGTATATAAACTCGTACATACACGAGTTTTTATGATTAAAATTTATTTAGTTTTATAAAAATATCATAAAAAATATTTAATTTTAAAGCCTGAACTTCTTATCGGTATGTGTTTGAATATCCCGGTAAACGTTACTTCAATTTGATATTTATATTGTGTATCCATCTTTAATACGAAACGTTATGTATTGTTGTTCTTTCACTTTAACATGACACACTAACCAGGGACGGAACCAAGAAACAAAATGACCAGGTGCATTTAGAATAAACTAAACAATGCTACAAACATAAATTTTAGGGACCGGGTGCATTAAAGAAAAATCGAGGTTTTTTAACAAAATTAACACTACGCAACAAAAATCCATGGGTGTCCTGGGACCCCCCGGGACACCCCCTGGTTCCGTCACTGACACTAACAATCGTTAAGTCTTCCCTCATGAGAGTAAAAATGTAATGGTTAAGTTACTTTTCATTTTTTCTTATTATTAGATATTTCCTATTTCCTTTCTCATTATTATTATTATTATTATTTTTGAACGTATCCTTTCTCATTATTGAAACATGCAAAATTCATCATTTTGTCAATCAATCAACTGGCAAAAGTTCAATATAGAACCAAAATTTACCATAGATCAAATCAACCAATAATAGTCATTCATTTTTTTATTATGATAAACTTTCACCTTTTTTTAAAAAATTAAATATCTAGCAAACCGTTAATCGTTACGCGAAAAAAATTATACCATCGTGACGAGAATTAAATTATCTTTCTATTTTAGGAATAGATTTAGACTTTGTGCTTAAGTCTTAACAGATATATGCAAATCGTGTTTTTGTATAACAGATATGCATATCTTTTATTTTCTGGTGTATATACTGTCTTGCTGAACAAGATAGGTATTGCCTATAAAATAAAACGCAGCTCATTCAGTTTTATACACAGTTAAAACGCAGCTCCATTACAGAACTGTTCCAGCAATTCTTCGATCATGAACACGCAAGGTTTTCAGCGATCTTTCAGGCAAGTTTGTCAGGTCCGGCTGTGCAACAGCTACGTACGTTGTACCCTGGGAAACAGACGGTGAATCTGTTTTAAGGGAATCGTATTCAATACGAGCCTCGTACATTTACTGCTTTCGTTTACGTATTATTATAGAGTCTGTCTTCTGCTTCTACTCCTTTCTGTCTGCATTTATTTACTGTTTTTACATTCTGTTATTTAATAATTGTAATCTGATTTTATTTTAATAAAAAGTGTACACCGTTTCCCACAGTCTTAAAACAGATTCGGTTTAACCGAATTTATAACACTTTGTTAAAATCGGATTTATTATTAACAGATTTTTATAACTGTTTTCTGTCGAAACCTTGTTGAGTTTCTTTGGGAAATCAGTTTCTATTAAACAGTTTTAACATATAGATTTGGGTTAACAGATCTATAACGTTTTTTTAAGCAGTTTTATTATCAGTTTTAACGAAACCAAGATAGAGTTTCTATTAAACTGATTTATTCGATCCATCAAAACCAAGCTAGAGTTTTGTTGAATCAGATCTGGTACAAGTAGATACCATTTAAAACAGTTTGTTTAACTGTTTGTGTTCGATTTTCAGGATGACAAACACGACTACCCCTCCTGTGACTACTACTCTGAACGTACCTGGTGCGCCAGTTACCAACACGGTTGCTAATCATGCTGAGAAACCAGAGAAATTCAATGGGCAGAATTTCAAGAGGTGGCAACAGAAGATGTTTTTCTATCTGACTACTTTGAACCTTGCGCGGTTCTTAAAAGAAAACCCACCTAACGTGGAACCTCCTGCAGAAGGTCAATCCTCTAATCAACAGGCTGTTCAAGCCTTGGAAGCATGGAAACATTCAGATTTTTTGTGTCACAATTATGTTCTGAATGGTTTGGTTGATTCTTTGTACAACGTGTACTGCAAGACCAAGACTGCCAAAGAATTATGGGAGTCATTGGAACGCAAGTACAAAACTGAGGATGCTGGTACAAAGAAGTTCGTGGTAGCTCGTTTTTTGGATTACAAGATGGTTGATTCAAAGAATGTGATAAGTCAGGTTCAAGATCTGCAGGTTCTGCTACACGACATTCATGCTGAGGGAATGACTTTGAGTGAAACTTTTCAAGTTGCTGCTATTATTGAAAAGTTACCTCCAAGCTGGGTAGAATTCAAGAACTACCTGAAGCATAAGCGAAAGGAGATGAGTGTTGAAGACTTGGTTGTTCGTCTTCGTATTGAAGAGGACAACAAGCTGGCTCAGAAAAACACGTATACGCCTGATTCTGCAAAGGCAAATATGGTTGAGCATGTTTCGTCATCTTCAAAGTCCAATGTCAAAGCTAAAGGCAAAGGAAAAGGAAAGAATGACAAGAAGGAAAAAGGGAAGTCTGAGTACCTTGCTCCTAAAGCTGCAATTGTGAAACAGAAGTTCCAAGGGGTGTGTTTCAACTGTGACCAGCCAGGTCACCGTGCTGCTAATTGTAAGATGCCGAAGCGGGTGACTCCACGCCAGGCTAATATGGTGAATGAAGATGTGGACATGATTGCTATGGTGTCTGATGTCATTGCCATGATCTCTGAAGTTAACCTGGTAGGTTCCAACAACAGGGAATGGTGGGTGGATACTGGGGCTACCCGTCATGTGTGTGCTGATAAGAGTATGTTTCACTCTTTCAGAGCGGTTGATAGTGGAGAGAAGCTGTACATGGGCAACTCTGCAACTGCTGAAATCAAGGGCGAAGGAGATGTAATCTTGAAGATGACATCCGAGAAAGAGCTCAAGTTGACTAATGTCTTGTATGTTCCAGAGATTCGCAAGAATCTTGTGTCTGGTTGGCAATTGAACAAGTTTGGTTTTCGTCTTGTTTTTTAGTCTGATAAGTTTGTTCTTTCTAAGAATCAAGTGTATGTTGGTAGGGGATATGCCCTGAATGGTATGTTTAAACTCAATGTAATGGTTGTTAAGAATGCTATCAATAAAATGAATTCTTCTGCTTACTTGATTGAGTCTTCTAATATGTGGCATGGCCGTCTTAGACATGTAAATTTTAATTCAATGCGTCGCTTGATTAAATTTAATTGCATACCTAATTTCCATATTGAATCAAAATATAAATGTGAAACTTGTGTTGAAGCCAAACTTACAAGAGCATCTTTCAAATCGGTTGAACGAAAAACCGAACCACTTGATATGATACACACTGACATATGTGATTTGAAATCACTACCCACAAAAGGTGGCAATAAGTACTTTATCACGTTTATTGATGATTGTACAAAGTATTGCTATGTTTACTTACTGAAAAGTAAAGATGAAGCTATAGACAAGTTTGTTCTATACAAAAACGAAGTTGAGAATCAACTTAGTAAGAAAATCAAGGTGGTCCGAAGTGATAGAGGAGGTGAATATGTGTCTCCATTCGCTGACATATGTGCAAAACATGGAATTAGACACGAGTTCACTGCTCCCTATTCACCTCAGCAGAACGGTATTGCCGAAAGGAAGAACCGTACCTTGAAAGAAATGGTTAATGCCATGTTGATAAGTTCTGGTCTAAGCCAGGACATGTGGGGGGAAGCCATTTTAACGGCTACTTATCTTTTAAATAAGATACCTCGTAAGGAAAAAGAAGAGACCCCTTATGAATTATGGATGGGCAGAAAGCCATCATATCAGTACTTACGAGTGTGGGGGTGTCTAGCAAATGTAGCTATACCGACTCCCAAGGCTCAAAAGATTGGACCTAAATCTGTGGATTGTATATTCATCGGATATGCTAAGAATAGCAGTGCTTATCGTTGCATTGTACATGATTCGAAAAATCCGGATATACAAAAGGGTACATTAATGGAATCAAGGAATGCTTCATTCTTTGAAACTATATTTCCTTGTTTAACGAAGGAAACTGGAAGTTCATCTAGAATAGATGACGAAGTTGTCCAAGATAAGAGACAACGAGATGATAATGATCTCCAGGATGAGAGACAAGATCAAACTGAGGAAGAAGAGGTTGAACCTAGAAGAAGCAAAAGGGCAAGAACCGAGAAATCGTTTGGACCCGATTTTGTTTCTTTTATGGTTGAAAACGAACCTACTTCATACCGAGAAGCGGTTACTTCCTCAGAAGGGCCTCAATGGAAAGAAGCCATTAAAAGTGAAATAGATTCTATTTTACAAAATCATACTTGGGAGCTCGTGGATTTACCTCCTGGTTGTAAACCACTAGGCTATAAATGGATCTTCAAGAAGAAGATGAAAGCCGATGGCACCATTGACAAGTATAAAGCAAGATTAGTAATCAAAGGATTTAGACAACGAGAAGGTCTTGATTACTTTGATACATATTCGCCTGTTACGCGAATAACCTCGATTAGGATGATACTTGCTATTGCCGCTTTAAGAAATTTGGAAGTTCACCAAATGGATGTGAAAACGGCATTTCTAAACGGAGATTTAGAAGAAGAAATCTACATGAATCAACCTGAGGGTTTCATGGCTCCTGGACAAGAGAACAAAGTTTGTAGGCTTGTTAAGTCTTTATATGGCTTAAAGCAAGCTCCCAAACAATGGCATCAAAAATTTGACCACGCCATGCTAGAGAGTGGATTCAAAATTAATGAATGCGACAAGTGTGTTTATGTCAAAGACACTAATAGTGGATATGTAATCTTGTGTTTATATGTTGATGATATGCTTATCGTTGGCAGTAATGACAAGATGATCAAATCTACTAAAGACATGTTGAAATCAAAGTTTGACATGAAGGATATGGGTTTGGCAGATGTGATCCTTGGAATAAAGATCATACGAACTCAGAATGGACTTGTGTTAAGTCAAGCACATTATGTGGACAAAATTCTTAATACTCATAATGCGGGGGATTCCGGCCTAGCTAGAACTCCAATTGACACCAGTAAGCATCTATCTAAAAATAGAGGCTTAGGTGTTGCCCAATTAGAGTATTCGAGAATTATTGGCATGTTAATGTACTTAATGACAGGTACCCGACCTGACTTAGCATATGCTGTTAGCAGGCTAAGTAGGTATACTAGTAACCCAAGCTATGCACATTGGGCAGCTATGACTAGGGTACTTCACTATTTGAGATACAGTCGCGATTATGGACTGCATTATGATCGATATCCAGCTGTTATCGAAGGATACAGTGATGCAAATTGGATATCTGACATAAAGGATTCTAGATCGACTAGTGGATATGTGTTTAGACTAGGAGGGGCAGCTATATCTTGGAAGTCTTCCAAGCAAACTGTTATAGCTAAGTCCACGATGGAATCAGAATTTATCGCGTTAGATAAATGCGGACAAGAGGCGGAATGGCTACGTCAATTCGTAGAGGACATACCAAGGTGGCCTAAACCGGTAACGACCATTAGTATACATTGTGATAGTCAATCGGCAATTGGCAGAGCTCATAGCATAATGTATAATGGAAAGTCCAGACATATCCGTCGTCGACATAATTCGATACGACAACTACTCTCAACAGGAGTTATCTCAATTGACTATGTGAAGTCAAAGGATAACATCGCGGATCCGCTTACGAAAGGCTTAAGCAGAGAGTTAGTAAGTAAGTCGTCTAGAGGAATGAGACTAAAGCCCTTGAAGGAATGAGTTTCTATGAAGGAAAACCTAACCCAGTTGACTGGAGATCCCAAGATCTGGGTTCAATAGGACAACCTAATCATAGAAATGTGGGGGAAGTCACGTCAATGTGGGGGAGTTACTAAATATTGTAACTTTCCTAGTCCATTCCTATAACAAATGTGACTTGTTGAGAGGTTAAACATATGGCTTTAATGATTCAGGATGAAATCCTAAAGCATAATGATTCAAGATGAAATCACAAAACATATGTTTTTAATGATTCAAGATGAAATCACCTATGTGAGAGAGAAGTGGGGTCGCTTCGAAGGGAAATGTGGGGGCGCAATTCCTAAGAGCTCTTGCAGAACCAGGCTAGTGTTCATGACCATAACGAACACGACTATGAGGACTTGACAGTGTCAGGGAGAGTCTTGTGTGAAGTGTAATGTCGTCTACGTAAATGGATGATGAGTTCAAGGACATCGCGTCTACTCAGATCTAGGAGACTAAGTGCATCTCACAAGGGAAGGTTCAAAGGGTTACACCTACCTATCCTATGCAAGACTTAACCGCATAAATTTCACCGAAACTTTCATGTGTTTTCGACCGATTTCCATTCATGTGGGGGATTGTTGGAAAAATAGTTTTTGCAAAATGAGTTTTTGAAAATTTTGGACACTATTTAATATATGTATATGTTATATATATTTATATTTCTTGGTAGCTTTGCGTTCTCCTCGACGAGAGCTTCTCAACGAGCTAAAGTATGTCCAAAATGGAGTTAATATGAATGAGATATCGTGTCTCAAAGTGGGACACGTGAGACACAAATTTGGGAAAACAAACACATCCCACATCGCCTAGAAAAGGAAGTGGGAGTGTGTTTATATAGAAATCTTGATATGAACCTTCAAAATGATTTGTTGGTTTTACTCCAACACCTACGTGCGCGCGCGCAGGGGGGGTGCAGATTTCAGGATTTCTGGGCCAAAATGGGTTCGAAGCTTCTGAACTCATGCGAGCCCGCGCGACTTGCAGACACGAATGCAGCTCCGAAATCTCGCCTACGCGGGTATCTTTTTGCTGAGAATTTCGGTTCCCTTATTTGATAGTTTCCAGAATATTCTGTAATCTATTTTAGGAATAGATTTAGACTTTGTGCTTAAGTCTTAACAGATATATGCAAATCGTGTTTTTGTATAACAGATATGCATATCTTTTATTTTCTGGTGTATATACTGTCTTGCTGAACAAGATAGGTATTGCCTATAAAATAAAACGCAGCTCATTCAGTTTTATACACAGTTAAAACGCAGCTCCATTACAGAACTGTTCCAGCAATTCTTCGATCAGGAACACGCAAGGTTTTCAGCGATCTTTCAGGCAAGTTTGTCAGGTCCGGCTGTGCAACAGCTACGTACGTTGTACCCTGGGAAACAGACGGCGAATCTGTTTTAAGGGAATCGTATTCAATACGAGCCTCGTACATTTACTGCTTTCGTTTACGTATTATTATAGAGTCTGTCTTCTGATTCTACTCCTTTCTTTCTGCATTTATTTACTGTTTTTACATTCTGTTATTTAATAATTGTAATCTGATTTTATTTTAATAAAAAGTGTACACCGTTTCCCACAGTATTTTTTATATTTTGAAGATTTACCGTTTGTAAGATATGATGTTTTAAAAAAAAAGGTAGAAAATGATTTTGTATTAATTTAGATAAAAAATGGAGGGTTATGATTGGTTCATTTGTTCTATGACAAATATGAGTTCTATATTGATCTCAACTCTCAATCAACTAGCCAAAATATCATTTTGCCTACACTAAACCAGAATCATCTTGTCAAAGAAAAAAAAAATTGCACCATTACCAAGGCCATCATTTTGGTACAATGGAATGGCAAGGGTCGAAAAGGAATCGGGTGCTTCTCCCTTGTTTGTCTTATCCAATGAATGGAATTAAAGAATAAAAATGGCATTCTTTTTCCACTTTTTTGGTTCTTTAAAAAACTAACGAGTACCCGCTCTTAGCGGCAGCGGTGTTTAATTTTTTGCAAAATTCTGAAGACCCATAAGTTTCTTTCAACAAACTGTATTTGTAGCGTTAGAGAATCATTTTCGAATAACTATAATCTAGAACGTGGTTGCCATGGGCGGAGCTACATTGAAAGTACTGGAGGAGTTGCCCCCAACAAAGCTCTCGTAGACCCACAAAATCATGTAGGAAAAATATCAAATTTGTAGAAAAAATGTTCTGTGCCCTCAGCTTGATATCTCGAGTGCCCTCGTCGTTAGCTGAGAGCCAACAATCAAAGTTTCATTTAAGTCATAACGCCCAAGGACCAATTTTCCGATGCTTTTGTTTGGTCTGAAATAGTGAAAAAGGAAGAGTAATTAAGAAGGGGAAGATGGGACTGGATATTTGGGAGGATGGGTAACAAAAAGACAAAACTAGTACTCTAAGTATAATTTAAGAGTGATGATACATGGGCCTAACTAAATAGGCCTAAAAGGAGACCTAATGCATAAATGTATTGTACAGTACTGTTACTGTACAATACATTTATGTACAGTAATGTATTGTACAGTACAATACTGTACAATACATTTATGCATTAGGTCTCCTTTTAGGCCTCTTTAGTTAGGTCCATTTATCATTTTCCATAATTTAATACAATATTATTCATATATCCTTCAATTGTGGATATCGGGCGTTTGGAATGTGGGTATCGGTATATTTTATATTTTATATTGTTAATACAGCAAGTATGATTTTGGTAAGTGTCATAAGTTTTTATTATACGTTTGTTAATGTTTTCGTTAATCATCATATTCTTTGTAATTGCATTATTACCGAGTTGTGTAATGCTTTTAGCATTTTTAGTTTTTAGTTAAGTATCTGTATTGGGGCCATCAGCGATTGACATATCATACAATGTAAGTAAGTTAATTTAGGGATAAATTAATCAAGATTACCACTCGTGTTTACACCTAAACCTACTATTTAGTGTTAATTGCAATGAAGCGGAGCTTTTTTTCCCTTTTAAGTAAATCCGACCCAACTTCAATATACACTAAAAAGTAACACATTCTTAGTTAAACCCGACTCGATTTCAATTTACCGTTAAAAAAATCACAGTTTTTAACATATTATTTAATTCTCTTGTTGCTCGATGCCCCCTGTGATCACTATTTCTGGCTCCGCCACTGGTGGTTGCATAGTAGAGTCGATCTAAGTGTGGGAGTATATTTTCTAATAGGATTGTTTTAAGTTATTCAGATTTTAGTAATAATATATTCAAGCATTACAAAAAGCAACGGTATTATGTAGTTGGCAATATTATATTGTAGTTTGGAGGTATTGCCAACGTGTGTGATCGTCATTTCTTGTTTTGTAGGTAATTTAGGTAGTGATAACATTTTTTTTTTGTAGCGTTTATCATTTGGTGTGTGGCTTTTAAACTTGTAACCTTACAAATTTGATATCACCATAATAAGATTATCTTGTACTATCAATTTGCATAGATATTTAAGAATTGTTCAAAGCTATTTGTTTGGGGTACAAATAATTATCACTAAAGATAACAATATTATTTGATTTTTGTGATTCCAATAAACTTACATAACCTTATTTATATACTAGACAAAGGGCTATACAATATATATTAACTTTTAAAAGACGATTCATATATGTTAGTCCCTTAAGTGGTGCAAGACCAACATTTTTTAAAATAACATTATACAAATGACAAAATACATGTGTCAAAGCAAAATAAACAACAAAAAACTACAATTACTTTGTCTCTCTTTTTTTCAAATTTGTCACGGGTTCCAAAACTACTCATCATTTCTCATATAATTTTGTCAAATATGAAACCCAGTTCGACCCGGCTGGTTCAACTGGTTAAACCGTTCCGGTCAAAAAATAGGTCAATTTAAACCGAGTCAACCCAACAGATTTGGTCGAAAACAGGTCAAATTAAACCGGGTCAACCCACCGGGTTTGAAGTGTCCCGGGTCAACTCGGTTTTCGATTTGTATTAATAGTTTCTTTTTGAAATATATGTTTCAACATTTTCGCTTTTAGTTTCAACTTTTCACTTTTTACTTTTTGGTGTTTCCTTTATATATAGTAATAGCAGGGTACCGGCGCGTTTCGGCGGCAGGTACCCTGTGACGATTAACCGGAGAAATAGATCTCGATGAGATCTGATTCACTAGTTTGTATCGGTTTCAACGGGTCCTCTCTGGTTCGTTTTCGGATGGCTTTAATTGGTTAGCCGAACCGGTGGCGACACCGGTTCCCGGTTGAACACGTTGGTCCGGTCCGGTACGGTTTTCAAAACTATATGTACTATCAACTTGTTAGCTTGTATGAAGTTTTGTGTGTTTTATTAATTTGTATAATGTGTACAATAACATGTACTTTTCATTTTAAGGGGTTTTAAAAATAACATTAATTAGTGTGTTTAATTATTTTATATTTTGGATTATGTGATAGCTTCTTTAAATTGTACGTTACGGAAATTTTATTGCACCTTTTAGTAAAAGTTGTTTTAATTGGTTATTTTTAATTTGGTAGATGTGCTTTTAATTAGTTGTACAATGTGAATAATTTATTGTACATTTAATTAATGGGGTGTTTTAATAAGATTCTTAATTACATTATGCATTTCTCTCTTCATTAACCAATTTCAACTTTTCAACAGTTCACCTTTGATTGTTTTTCTATTATATGTAGTATAGAAGCGGAGAATGAAGAGAATGTACGATTTCAACATAATGCATTCACAAGTGTAATGCTATGTGAGAATCAAAAGGCATTAGAAAAGGGAGAGGTTTAAAAACTAAAAGTCATGTGTACGGCACATGCTTTGTCATTGTTGATTATATGCACAAAACCTTCATCACCTCAATTGTTCTTGCTTTCATGAATAAAACATGGGGTCAATTGCTTGGAAAAACATTAAATGATACTATAAAAGATTCTAACCTCTCGTGAAACTTAAAACACTCTGTGAATCAAGGTTCCAAACACCATAATAACACACAAGATATTCAAACATTCTTTCTGGCAGTAAAATTATCAGAAGGAGATCCCTTTATGGCTACTCCATGATGAATTATTGATGCTTATTTAGGAAATAACATTATCATTGATGGATGCTTATTTAATTGGCGTTAACTCACTGTTGTTTTGAGTGGCGGGTGCTGCTGTTTGGGTGTTAATTGGCGTTATGTATCGTTTTGGTTGGTGAGAGTGGAAGTGGGAAATCGACGGTTATTTCGCTTCTTCAAAGGTTTTACAATCCGAATTCGGGGTCTATTACACTAGATGGGGTCGAGTTGAAAAAAATTCAACTAAAATGGCTTAGGCTGCAGATGGGTCTAGTGTCCGAAGAACCCGTGCTATTTAATGACAATCTGCGCCAACATTAGTTATGGAAAAGATGGTGAAGCAACCGAACAAGAAATCATAGCTGCTTCTGAATTAGAAAATGCGCATAAATTCATTAGCGCGTTACACCAAGGTTATGACACAGTTGTAGGGGAACGAGGTATACAATTGTCGGGTGGACAGAAGCAAAGAGTGGCGATTGCTAGAGCCATTGTGAAGAGTCCCAAGATACTATTGTTAGACGAGGCTACAAGTGCACTGGATGCCGAGTCAGAAAGAGTGGTTCAAGACGCGTTGGACAAGGTGATGGTTAACAGGACCACAATTGTTTTTGCTCATCGGTTGTCAACTATTAAAGGAGCGGATGTGATTGCAGTCGTGAAGAATGGAGTCATCGTCGAGAAAGGTAAACATGAACATTTGATCAATATCAAGGATGGATTCTATGCGTCGTTGGTAGCGCTTCACATGAGCTCTTCGAATTAGTTATGTCACTTTATTTTTTGTAACACGAGTTGTATTGTATTTTGTTTTTATAATTGTAATATTAGAATATATATGGAAATCGAAATAGGTTCTTGATTGCACGAAATTTGTACGGTTTGAAGAATATCATTGGCAGATTAGTTCAACTAAAATGAGATGAATAAAACAGATGAGCAGTTTCATTTAACCATTTATTGATCTGACGACGTTTATTTAGGTGGTGTTTGGATATGCATTTAAATACCGCAGATAATCAGTTTAGATGACATTCGTGATTGCTTCTTCAGATTGCTTAGATACAAATCAAGGGTGTATTGTAAGTGCGTTTAAAGCATGGTCTGATATCAATGTGTTTGTATAACAGTAAAAAAGAAACGCAAGTATGGTTTATCATAACTTAATCGATACGAGGATCATTTAACCACATAATGACATAAGCACAAACAAACATGTAAAAACAATGTCTGAAAAATATGCAGCATATAATCCATTTACAATCTCATAAGATTCCATAAATGACATTACAAATAATATTAAAGCAGTAATTGTTCCACACCTTAGCTACAAAATAAGCCTCTCCCTCCTTCGGTAACATGTCACTTAGTAAATTCACACCTTGAAATGTGGTCGTCTTATTGATTAATTCTCATCAGAATATATATATATATATGAATCCGAGTGATCAAGTAGAAGTAGTGATTGCTTGTAAGAGTCCATGAAGAATGTGCCATTGTCATCATCTCCAAAAATCCCAAGATTCTTGATTTGTTGTAAGCAGGGGTCGTAAACATCAAGTGTCCTAAACATTTTGCCCGCCACACTTCGAGTTTCAAATATAGTTTCACCACTCTTTCTAAACCCCAATACTTTAGAAGCTAATGTGCCAAATGAGAATAGCTTTGTAAATGACGAATCATGCTCCATCACCCATACACCACAACAACCTGCTCCCTCGGCCCATATGTATCCGGACACAACAAGAGACCCCCTTAGCTTAGAAACAGACACGTACGTAGCCGTTAATAGCTCGTTTGTTAAGCTGTCCGGTAGGTCTACCAATTTCAATTCCTTGGTAATCAAATCAAATGACACAACCATATGATTATAGTTTCCATCATCATCATGAGTCTTACGAGCACCCCAATAAATAAACCTATCTATAACAACATGAGGATATGACAAGATTCGAGGCAAATTGCTACTTGGAAGCACACTCCAAACCCCTGAACTCAATGTAAAAACATGCCAAGCTGGTCTCTCAACACGACGTGAAACCTTAACAATGGTAGGGTCACTAGTAACGGGACAAACCCCGAAAGCTAATGTAGTCCAATACTCAGTATCAAAGTCATATCCAGGGACATCAATACCAACTGATTTCCCGATAGAAGGGTTCCAAATAACAAGCATCATTTTAGCATTATCTTTATTAGAACATGACAAACACAGTAATCCATGACACACACCAACAACCCTAAAAATCCAATATTGTTTAAGCAAAGGAGACTCAACAAGAGATGGAGCAAACTCTTGTTGCTGTACCTTAAAAGTTTCACTATCATCATCTACAAAACAAAAGTGTTGTGCAGCATCTACTAGAGCTTTGTGCCTTAAAATAAGACTATTTGGCTGCGTGTGGCGGGCGCCGTAACCTTTGATAAACTCAGAGCTGTCAATGAAAGATTTCCATGGTTTCGAAACGGACCTGAATCGAATCAATGACTTGACATCAGAAACCTTTTTGATGATTTCCTTCTGGATATCAAATGGGATGTTATCTGACATTTTAAAAAGGCTTTTTCTAAGGTTTATGTTAACTTTTGAAATAGGTTGAATTAATGAAAACTGAAAAGTGGGTTTTGAAGAGGAGGTGATTTTGGATCTGGGTTCTGAAGGGCGTCGTGTGCCGTCGTGATACGGCGGAGATGTCGTGGGTAAGGGATATCAAAGATTTCTAGGGTTTATGTTACTGTTTGAGAAAGTTGTTGTTGTTGTTGTGTTCGTTTTATGTCATATTTTAACAAGCT
This sequence comes from Chrysanthemum seticuspe, assembly GCA_019973895.1. NCBI lineage: Eukaryota > Viridiplantae > Streptophyta > Magnoliopsida > Asterales > Asteraceae > Chrysanthemum > Chrysanthemum seticuspe. Next base: position 314,458,952 of record BPTQ01000009.1, read on the forward strand.
GCAAATATAACTCACAAAGCTTATGGCACATAAGTTCAAAAAAACAAAAAAAAAAAGTCATAAGCCTCAAAAATTAAACTCATGAAACAAACACCCCCTCTAATAGAATTTTGAGATTTGATGGTAAAACCCGAAACCGTGCCCGTATTACTTTTGACTAGTTCAGGTGTTTACCCAATGGAATGTACAATATACTTACCTATGTTTTAAGAATACAAAGTGATTTGCACACTTAATATTTTGATTGAGACACTTACAGTACAAATAAATAAAGCATAGTGTAATTTTTATACAATTAACTGAAACACAAACGTCTCAATAACTAATGAGAGTGTGCAAATCACTTCTCTTTTAAGGATAGGTGTAATGATGATCAACATCATCACTGTTAAATAAACTCAACATTATTTTTTCTCTTAACCATCAATATCCTCAATACTAGTGATTCACTATGGGTGTTTACGGATTTGATTCGGTTAGTTGGAAGATTTGAACTATCCATCGCAGTAAAGGTAATTCATTTTATTATCCGAAACCGAACCATACTAGACGGGTAACCGGATATGAGATACCCAAAAGAGCGGTTACCCGCGGTTCAGGCCAATGTTAACCGTTTTAGACATTTAATCGAGTTTAATTGTATAAACAATAACATGATCTAATAAGTAAAATGTCATGCTAGTAAACTTAATTAACAATGAAGAGATTAAAGTTATATTAAAGTTATTATATCATAATAATCACATTCAAATAAACATATGTAAGAGATTAATATAAAATATTTATTCGATGTTTATAAAATATTATCTCGTTAATCAATTTTTTCACACATAGATTTGTAGTAAATGTTTATATTGGGAGAAAAAAAGTTGTTATACAATAAAGTAGTGACATAATATAATTAATAATTATACAATTATTTGAATATTTAGTTAAAAACATTCATGTATATATAACGCACGGTTTCGTTCGGTTGGTTTTCTCGGTTTTGATTTTTTTCGGTTTTGAACTGAGCGGTAGTTCCATTTGTAGTGAAAGTGAAAATAGGACTAAAAACTGAGATGCCAGAAGGAGTGATCAAACTATATGGGAAAGTTCTACAAATCTGAATGTAAATAAAATATACAAGCATTTGTGGGTTCAATGCAAAAATTGTTATGGATTAAATTATAAGAAACTTTTTAAATAAAAAATGAATCCTTGTGAACAACGCGGATATCATTTGAAAATGAGCAGTTCTTATAGAATCAAACTTTTGATTGATTCCGGTACTTCGGCTCTGTTTGTCAGTTTCTCGTGTTTTTTGAACACCGCTAATCCTCACCAAACAAATATAACAAAACTATCAGCTTCACTAACCAAACATATGTAAACATTTTGTAATGGATTGCATCACCATAATGTACATATAATAAGTGTCATGTAACTTTTTTCTGTTGAACCCGCGTTGCGCTTGCATTGTTGATGCTCGTTCTTTTCACATACCAGAGCTCATGTGTAGTGCAACCAAAGATCCGTAGAAACCGTTCTTGAAATTGATCAAATCTTCATGCTTTCCTTTCTCAACGATGACACCATTCTTAATGACAACAATCACATCTGCTCCTTTAATAGTTGACAACCTATGAGCAACAACAACTGTGGTCCTGTTAACCATCACCTTATCCAAAGCGTCTTGAACCACTCTTTCTGACTCGGCATCCAGTGCACTTGTAGCCTCGTCTAACAATAGTATCTTGGGACTCTTCACAATGGCTCTAGCAATCGCCACTCTTTGCTTCTGTCCACCCGACAATTGTATACCTCGTTCCCCTACAACTGTGTCATAGCCTTGGTGTAACGCGCTAATGAATTCATGCGCGTTTGCTAATTCAGAAGCAGCAATTAAATCTGTTTCGGTTGCTTCACCATCTTTTCCATAACTAATATTGGCTCGGATTGTGTCATTAAACAAGACCGGTTCTTGGGATACTAAGCCCATTTGCAGCCTGAGCCATTTTAGCTGAAATTTTTGCAATTTGATCCCATCGAGTGTAATACTACCCGAATCTCAGGATTGTAAAATCTTTGAAGAAGTGAAATAACCGTTGATTTCCCGCTTCCACTTTCACCCACTAACGCAACTGTTTTGCCACTATGGATTGTTAAACATAAATCACGAAAAATTTCAACATCAGGTCTTGTGGGATATTTAAAACTAACGTGACGAAAATCAATTTCCCCTTTGACCGTATCCAGTGTCATACCTGTTTCATCGTTTGGGTCAATTTCTGACTTCCTATCTAGAATCGCAAAAACTGACACAGCAGAGCTCATAGCTTTACCCGTATCTGGTGCAAATGAGATTGACTGAGTGACAGCAAATGCCGCGAGTATCATAACATAGAAGACTCGGAAAACATCCGCGAAAGTAGTCTTTCCAGCCTCAACAAGCCGAGCACCAGCGTAAAATGTGGCTGCATACATTAAGAAAAGGAACGAAGATGAAACTCCAAACCCGACACCACTTATAAAACCTTGTTGTATCCCTTTTCTCTTGGGAGATTCACATTTGTTTCTGTACTCTTTCACCAATTTCTATTCTGCACAAAACGACGCTACTGTCCTTATACTCCCAACTGCATCACTCGCTATCTGACTCGCTTCCTCGTACATCTTTTTTGCATCTGCACTAAACCCTTTTCCATATTTCATCTGAACATATGCGTTAACTCCTATGAGGGGAATGAGAACAAGAACTATAAGAGACAGCTGCCAGCATGATATAAACGCTATACCCAAAGCAACAACGATAGAAGACGAACTCTGCACAATCTGAGCAAGCGTGTCTCCAACTAAACCACGAACATTGGCTGCATCTACTGACAACCGTGCACCAATTGCTCCACTCGTGTTCTCCTTCTTATCAAACCAACTAACCTCCATATTTATCACCTTTTCAAAGCATAATACTTTTATTCTTCGTATTAGTCTAGCACCAGCAACTGAGAAACAATATGATCTACCTGGAAAAGATAAAAACGATACGACTCCCAGGAGCGTGAACATTTTGGCCCAAAATATCGAGTCTCTTTTCATTTTATCGTGTGGTTTGTAGAAGGTTTTAATCATGTTGGAAACATACATACCAAATACTGGAAGGATCACTCCGTTAGTAAGAGCTGCTATCGCTCCCAGTATAAGTACTGGTATTTCTGGCTTGTTGAGATAGATAAGGCGGCTTAGTGGCACAGTTTGTGTTTTTTCCGAAGCTTCCTCTTCAGGAATACTATTTTGTGATGGTATATTAATGTGGTGACTGGTAAATGACTCTGGGCTTATTGACAGCTCGCAGGACATCATTTGACTTTTGTTTCCCGAGCAATGTTCATGTCTTGAATCATTATAAATGTTTTGTGATTCTATAAGTTGAGCATATGCTCCTTCGGGATCATGGAGTAGCTGTGAATGAGTTCCTGGTCAATCAAGAATACAAATTGTTAGTCTTTTGTTATGGCTAAACAAGTTTCTTTCATGAAGTTTTAAGTTTTAAAATAGCTGAGTTCAAGTGCTTTGACAAACTAAGCTGCTTAATGCCTATTTTATTACAAAATAAGCACTTGAAAATAAGCAAGTTCGCACTAGCTTATTATCAGCAGATTACTGGTTTAAATAAGCAATCTTAATCACTCATAACCATAAAACTACCTTTCTCAACAAGCTTTCCCTGATGGATGACTGCAATCATATCGGCATTTCTTACAGTGCTTAGACGATGTGCAACAATAATAGTCGTTCTATTCACCATTATCCTATCCAACGCCTCCTGCACAACTCTCTCAGATTCTGCATCAAGTGCACTTGTTGCTTCATCCAAAAGTAGGATCCGAGGGTCTTTAAGGATCGCTCTTGCAATAGCAATTCTTTGCTTCTGTCCACCAGATAGTCGTGTCCCATGCTCACCGACCATCGTGTCTAGTCCTTCAGGTAGTTTATCGATAAATGTAGCAGCATTCGCAAGCTCGACTGCCACTCTAATATCATCTATAGATGCGGAATCTTTTCCATACATAATATTATCCTTAATACTCGATGTAAACAAAACGGGTTCTTGGCTGACAAGACCAATTTTCATTCTAATCCATTTTAGTTGAAATTCTTTCAGATTAATTTTATCGATAAGAACTACCCCCTCTTGAGGATCGTAGAATCTCTCTATTAGGCTGATCACTGTCGACTTTCCACTTCCACTTTGTCCAACCAACGCTGTAGTTGTATCACTCGATACACAAAGTGAGAATCCACTAAATATCGGCTCATCTGGTCTTGTTGGATAACTAAAATAAACATTCTTTAATTCTATATCGCCATGAATATCGCTTAATACTTTCCCCTTTGTACCATACGCATCTATTTCAGGTGTTCTATTTATAGTTTCAAACATCTTGAAAGCTGCAGCTCTACCTGAAGCAAATGCACTTAAACAAGGAGAAGCGTTTCGAATAGTCCTAACTGTGAGTGTCTCGATTTTGACTTTGGCCATTTTCTTCATATATTCGCGCCTTTTCGTCCAAATAAGTGCCATTCCAGCATTTTGCCTTCACGAGACCTAAAAAGTGAGAAGGAACGATATTAAGCAATAACGGATACAAAAGTGATCAAATAAGGACTTAAACGACCCCTCAAAATGGTACCTTTTAAAACCTTATCAAATATCCCTACACTTGTTATTTGCTTGTCCTCAAGCAAATGTGCTTTTAGCCAATTAATTTATAAGTTAGGGGTCATGAAGCATTAATTCAAAACGGTCCATAACACATATAAGCCCCGCAAAAGTCATAACAAGCACGGAAATTACATACTAGCACCTCACATGGGGTGTTTGGATACTCACATCTCTCTCGGGTGTATAAATGAAATATAACAATATAGGAAACGGAAGATAAACACTCATTAACCGGTCCTAGTACATAGATTACCATAGGCTTGAGAATAGATCAAACCTCCATCACTTTGGCGTAAGCACCTAGGAAAGACTATCAAAGAGGTCTTTTAAAGGGTTGTAATGTTAGGCTTACGGTAGGGAAAAAAGGGTTTGGTGGGATAGGCTATTTAGTGGTGGCAAGTCAAAAATTTTTATGTTAACTGCATATGAAGAATGGCGTTGCTAAGCCAAGACTCGACACTCTAAACTCTACATAACTGAAATAAATAAACATAAATTTAAAGATAGATGTAGGATGGTAGCCCGTATGTTTTTTTTTTTTTTTTTTTTTTTTTTTTAATTTTTATCACTCTATTTTTTTTCTTTTCTCTTTTTCTATTTTTCGATTTTTTTTTTTTTTTTTTTTTTTTTTTTTTTTTTTTTTTTTTTTAATCAAATACACTTTTACTCTACCATCCTCTAAGATAACATCAAAATACTAGGGATTTATAGGCATATCCCTACACTTGAGTTTTTATTACTCTAACACTAATTTGACCTGAATTGAAAAGTTCAAAACACTTGGGGTACATTATTACGCAAACAAAGGGAATTTGAATTTTTAACGTTCCCTTCCCGTCATTTCATAAACTTTAACTTTTCCCATGAATCCCAATCGTCCCAAAACTGTATACAAAGGATATGACTCGACTTAGCAACTTATGCAAGCAACTAGATAATTGAACTAAGGGTTTAGGGTGATAACAAACAATTGCACTAAAAGTGAGTGCATAAGGGGTAGGCTAAGGCGATTTGGGTGTATATTTGGGGGTGGGGTGTAAACAATGCTCTTCATTGATATTCCGGAAAAACCGAAATATCACGAGAACCGCCAAAAAGGATAGGCTCTGAGGGGTTAACTAGGGGTATCGTGTACTAAAAATGAGTACAACGCAAAGGTGTGGGGGAATTACTCAACCGAAGTGGAAGAAGTAATTATATTACAGGTATCAAACAAGGGTTATCCTAATGCCTGTTATCATTTAGTTATTCCTAACTACACAAGTGTAGCCTCACTTGCGATCTCGGAATGCATCACAAAACAAGTTATAGAATCTAATATACTACCGGTTCACACTCTAAGCATTAAAGATGAATGCTTTAACTCCTACTAATCTAAGGGCGATCCTCACATTTTGGTGGAATTTGGGTGGTAAAGGGTTTTTTTGTGCTAGTCATGCAACTTCCTATCCATGAGACGCTTTTGTTAAGACTAATGGCCCACTCTTATATGTCATAAAAAATTTTAAATTTGGTGCCAAAATTACCCTAACCGACATTTTCTCATGGTTTATTACACAATCACAATTGGACAAAGCAAATAATCAAGGATAAGCATAGTTTCAAAGTTCCCGTTTTATTTTCCCTCCCTACACTTAAACTGAACATTGTCCCCAATGTTCCCCGAAAGTATCAAAGTTATGATAAAAGAAGGTAATTAAAAACGAAAGAAACTAATACTCCCCTGATTAGCTCGGTAGGATCCGTGTAAAGTGGTGGTTAAATTCTTTTCAAGAAGAATTATTGCGTGAAAAGCTCCTCCAATCTTATGTAACTTCTTCTTGACAAACTAAACCTGCACACTTGAAGAAAACAAACGAAACCTTCGCGTAAAATCGGCGGTAATAATATATATAAGACTCGATTTAAACTAGGATATAATGCTTGTGGAATGGATGTTTACAGAATTTCTAAGAAAATTAAGACCTGGAAAATTCCAAAAATTTATAAGTAGCTCAGAAAACGAGAAAAAGTAATCTGATGTTTTTACTCCTTCCTGACGCCGTCGGGTTGCAATCCTGACGCCGTCAGGTTATCCTGACAAAAAATGGTCTGCGATTTTCTGGAAAAAATTCTGGAAAATTTACATCTTTAGAATCTGGAAAAAATTTTGCAAAACATCCATTATGACTCGATACAAGCATTTGACTCGAACAAACAAACATAAATATCTTTTAGTTAATTGTTATTCTCATGTTTACGTTTCTTTTGAAAACGTGTGTAATCCTCCCTACACTTATCCCTTATGTAAAATACCTTTATATGCAATTAAGACGAGGTTAAAAACAAAATAAAGCATTTTTACAAATTTAAACATGAGGATAAACAATTAATAAAAGATATATGACACTAACAAGCAAACAATTAAGCATGGGTTGCCTCCCACGAAGCACTTTTCTTTATTTAAGAGTCTTGTAGCTAGACTCGTAGTCGTGCTCCTACGTTGCCTCACCACCTCCCTCTTGACCCTTTGTTTTCCCTTCATCGAAAGGGTGTAGACGCTGTATGCTCACCGTGGATTCCTTGCCAACGCTGTCAATTATGGTGACGGTTTTATCTTTTAAATTGGTCTCCTTAACTTTGAAAGGCCCAAACCATCTTGGTTTGTTTCTTCCTCGTAATGCCCTTATCCGAGATCTATACAAGAGCACTTTTTCTCCCTTTAGAAATTCCTTAGGGTCCTTTTGTACCTTAGGTATTGAGGTGGGATTGCTTCCTAACTTTTTATCGGGTTTCCACAATGTCGCATACAATCCTTGAACCATAAAGTCTCTAAGCCCTTTTTCCCAGTCATTCTTCTTTTTCTTAACATTGTTATCCGGGGCTTTTCGATTTCCACCCGTAATCATTTCCATGATCTTAAGAGGGTATCTTGGGACGATGGGTATCCTAGCGTACCTCTTCCCGCTTTTGAGTATCATGATGCCTTCTCCGCATTTAATGGTTGCCTTGGCGGTGGCCAGGAACGGTGTCCCAAGAATGAGGGGTACGTTTTGATCTTCCTCAACATCAATGATCACGAAATCCACCGGATAAACGATGTTAGCCACCTCAATTAGAACATCAACAGCGATTCCTACGGGGTGGACATAAGTATGATTAGCTAAAGAAAGTCTAAGGTCGGTTTTTGCTGGTTTCTCATTAGTTAACTTATTATAGATTGACAATGGCATTATGTTCACATCGGTCCCTTGATCGGCCAAGGCATTTATATTGTCCATGTCACCGATACTAACTGGTATCACGAAATTCCCTGTGGTGTTTCGTTTTCTTGTTAACGTTTTTTTTATAACCAACTCATACAGAGGTTCCATAGGTAAAGCGTCGTATTCTTCTTCCGTCATTTTTCCTTCAAGAGCTTCCCTAAGAACTTCATTGTACCTAAAGTTGTTTACTTGGTTTGCAATGGTTTTCTTGTTAATTTCGTGCTTAAGGTAGTACTCAATGGTCTCAGGTTCATCATTAGGCACGGACTCATCCTTCGTGCTTTCCTCAGTATTCCACATCTCAGCCCTTGCATTCTCAGGCATGATGGAAACGGCGTTTACAAATGAAGTGGGAGGGCAATCATTGCTTCTTACGAGCACTTTTTCGGGAGCCTTTGTTTTGGTAAATTCAATTACCAAATCCATCATTTCTTTCATTTTTGCTTGCATTTCCTCTCTCTGCCTATAAACCTCCTCTTCAAATCTGGCTAATCTCTCTGTATGAGCTGCCATGTACTCCCTCATTTGATCCTTGAAGCTTGGTGAAAGTGGTATTGAGGAAGTAGAACGGAAGCGCCTTGCGGAACTTGGGTTTTGCTCGCGACTTGGGGATTCCGAAAGAGGTGTGGAGCGATTGGTGGAGTGGGCGGATTTGACGACCTCTCGAGGAATTTGTACGGGAGATCTTTTCTGCCTTTCCATAAGATAATCAATTCCTCTCTCGATGGCACTCAATTGCTCTTCGAGTGTATCGGAGGATTCAGGAGGAGTGGATATGGCATTAACCACGTTAATCGGAGTTTCGGGAGATTCACTCCAATCTTCGTAGTTTTGATCGGCGAGCTCCTCTATGATATCCCATGATTGCTCTGCATTAAAGTCGCTGAGTCTTCCACCGGCAGCTCGATCAATGGATCGTCGAGTGATGAAGTCGGAATGATCATAGAAGATTTGGATTTGAAGCCAAAGATCAATGCCATGGTGTGGAAGTCTACGGAGTAATTCCTTAAATCGAGTCCATGCTTTGTAAAGAGACTCACCTTGGAGCTGCTGGAATGTCAAGATGTCTCGCCTAAGCTTAGTGGTTCTCCCTGGTGGGAAAAATTGAGCAAGGAAGCTAGAAGTAAGATCATCCCAACTTGAGATGGAGCCTGCGGGAAGTCGCTCAAGCCAATTACTAGCTTGGTCCCGTAGAGAGAATTGGAAGAGACGCAGGCGCGTGGTCTCCCGAGTAGTAGCATCAAGGTCGATGGAGTCGACGATTTTGAGGAAATCCCTCAGATGCTAATTTGGATCTTCGGAATGAAGTCCATGGAATGCACATCCGTTTTGCACCAACCGGATGGTGTCGGATCGCAGGGCCGTAGTTTGGGCTTGGTCAGGAAGCTCAATGGTGTTCCTATAGCCTAGGTGGCTTGGTCTCGAGTATTCACCAAGAGTACGGGCTCTTGGCGGGTCATTTGGTGGTATGTTGATGAATGGTAGTGGGTTATCACCTTCCATGATGAAAAGTGATGAGGTTACGAATAAAGGTTACGAAGAAGGGGGATAGACTAAGAGGAAGCTAAAAATGAGAAAAAAGTTTACTTGATAGGAATCAAGCAAAGAAACCTAAACGAGGTGGACTACTAACTAGCTATTCTATTCCCCGGCAGCGGCGCCAAAAACTTGATAACGCTACACGCGTCGTTCGGGGTCAAAGGAACTTCCTTTTCTTCAAGCAAGTTTTATAACACCCTAGGCAGTGAACCTAATCGTTGTAGTGTAGTAATTAGGGTAAGCCACGGGTATTGATATCGTTCTCTAGGGGAATAGGAATGCTAGTAAGGAGTTACTATGCTAAGGTTAAGGTTGAGGAAGATTATTTTTTATCTTTTTATATTTTATGAAAATGGAAAGGTACGAATCTCGGGTATTGGATTTGGGGGGTTGGTATTTCTACCGATTACTCTACTATTATCTAATTATCTAAACTAAGGTTGTGGGAGTCTATGTCTAATTAATGTGTGCTCGTATGATAGTTTAAAGATGTGTTTACTTAGTTTGTATTACTCCTTAATTATCTCCTATTGATGGTTGAGTGTCACGTCTTATTTCTAGTTGCGTTGTGTGTCTAAAGTTGTAGGGTATGCGTTTCTCCCTAACTCTTTGAAGTTACCAAAGGGTCTTGTCTACAAACCCACTAGGGATTATAAACTCCTACTCTAAGGCGCTCTTTGGATGGTTTAGCCTACAACTACTCAGGTAATTATACTCTAAGGTTCACAAAGATGAATCAAGCATTAAGTACACAACGAATGACCTATCGCATTACTAGATCATTAGTCAACTAAGATAAGAAACAACCAATCAATATTCAATAATTAAGTTTCATACTTCCTAAGCAAACACACAATTAAATTAGCCGGACATGGAGAACATGCAAGCATACACACAAATAATCAAGGACATAATTGAATTAATGAAGTAAAGACTTATCTTGATGTAAGATAGGGTTTAAAACCCTAAAATACTGTACAAGACACCTTAGGTTCGGTTTTAGGTTTTTACTCCAAAGACTCTCCACACAAAGCCTGAAAAAATTCGGATTCTATATATAAGATTACAATTGCGACGGCGTCACCTTATGTTTAGTGACGCCGTCGTGTCGCCGCCATTAGGTTTTCGTCTTGGCCACGTTAACCTTGCGACGGCGTCACCTTATGTCCGTGACGCCGTCCTCTTCAGCTTCTGACGTCGTCTGGATTGCATCTAGGCCGTCTGAGTAGCGACGGCCTACTCTTCCACCACTAGACGTCGTCACTTGAAAATACGAGTTTTGGGTTCTGGATCGTCACAATAATTTTTGGACGGCGTCGCCAATAGCACCTGACGCCGTCGCCTTCTACTTTCAGCAACTGTGAGTGTCTCGATTTTGACTTTGGCCATTTTCTTCATATATTCGCGCCTTTTCGTCCAAATAAGTGCCATTCCAGCATTTTGCCTTCACGAGACCTAAAAAGTGAAAAGGAACGATATTAAGCAATAACGGATACAAAAGTGATCAAATAAGGACTTAAACGACCCCTCAAAATGGTACCTTTTAAAACCTTATCAATTACTGAAGCATCTATTAGAGAGGATTTGATGTTTAATGATAATGATGGTGCTATTCGTTTTGCCAAGGAATTGATTTGGGAAACTTTTGGGCATATTGGTTATGAAGGTTCTTTAACGGAACAAACATTCAGAAAACAATTGTTTTGTCCTCAATGGAAATTTTTGGTTCATGAGTTGCTACATTGCATAAGTGCTAAGAGTACTTCTTGGGAGCAGTTTGGGTCCAATATAGCATCTGCTATGGTTGGGTTAGCTACGGATCGAGTTTTTAACTTCTCAAGGCTAATACTGGACGGGATGCTTTCGCATATCTCACATGGATCTACTTGGCTAATGTACCCACGGTTTATACAGGTTTTCTTAAGCAAGCAACTTGCTGATGTGCCAAAACCTACAGACTTATTGCCTGTTATTGTTCAACAATCCAAGATTTTTATTTTTATGGCCAGAAGAAGTGATCTATTTAGAGGTCCAGATACACCATTAACTACTTCTATGATGGAAGTTGTTCAGGCTGTTAGAGCAGATGATGAAGATGATGCAGCTAGTGCAAGTACTGCATCTGAAGGTACTGCAATTGCAGGTACTGCATCTGCAGGTACTGCATCTGCAAGTACTGCTTCTCATGAAGGTACTGCATCTCTACAGGGTACTGTTTTGTCAAGCCCTGAGGTTCAAGAAGAAGTTTTAAGATCACCTTCTCCATCTCCACAAGGATCTGTTCCTGTTTCTCACTCAGAGGAACATTCACATATTCAAAGTGAAGATCCATATTCTATACCTCGTGAAGGTTTATCTTTGGATAATTATGCTTTGACAAGGGAGATAGTTAAGTTGCAAAAGACTACTAAGGTTCAAGCTAAGCAGATAAAGAAATTGAGGAAAAAGTTTAGAAGGCTAAAAACTTTTGTCTGGCCTTTGGTTCAAGAATTTCGTATCTGGCTTAAATCAAAGAAGAAAGCACAAAGGCAGTCTCAGTCAAGTAAACCCAAAAAGGTTTCTAAACCATCTTCTGTCAACTTGGGGAGGAATTTAGAAACAGAAAATTTGAAAGAAGATGTTACGAAAAAGAAAGAACCTGAAGATACTGAAGAAAAGATTATTTCAGATACTGAGGAACAAGAAGAACAAGTTCAAGTTCAAGGTACTGATGATCAAGGTACTGAACATCAAAGTGTTGCTTTTCAAGATACTTCTAGGCAAGAGGTAATAACACCAAGAGTATTGAATTTTGAAGAAGAAGCTGGTCCTTCTACAACTGTTATACAAGAAGAGGAGGAAGCTACATTCAAACCTATTCATTCTGCAAGTGATGATGAATTCATTGCTACAATTTTAGGAGATTTGTCACAACCTAGAGGTGGTGTTACTATTAAAGATGTACAAGAAGAAGAACAACAAAGAACTTCTCAACCTGCAATTGATCCTAAGGATAAAGGGAAAGGTGTTCTGGTTGAAACTAAGAAAAAGAAATTAACTTTAGCAGAACTAAGAGCAATTGAAGTTGCTAGGACTGAAGCTGTAGCTAGAAAAGTTCAAGAAGAGTTAAATGCTAAAGATAGAAAAGATCAGGAAGCTCAAGAAGCTCAGAATAGAGAAGCAGCTCAAAAGGTACAAGATGAATTAGATGCTGAAGCTGCTGAACCATTACAGTCACCTGTTCCTGTTAGATTTATGCCAAGAAGACCTAATAAAGCTAAAGACAGAAATGCTATGATGGCTTATCTGAAAAGTCAAGGGTATAAAGGATTGTAGAAGTTTAATTATTTTGAGATGAAAAGATTATATGATGCTGCTAGGGAGGATTATAAGAAAGATGTTGCAGGCATTAAAGACTTTAGAGAAGAAGCTACTTGGACTGAAGCTGAAAGAAAGAAGAGATTGAAAAGAAAAAGGAAAACTGAAGTTACAGATGTTCAGTTCTCAAAGAAAGAAAAAGTTGAATTAAGATCTGAAACTAGTGATGAATTAAGAAATTATCTCAGAGTGGTAGATTTTGATTATACAAAGGAAGATGATGACATGAAGATGAACATATCAAAGATTAGTGTTTTTGAAGTTGTGAAATCCAAGGATGGAGATTACATGATTTTTCATAAAGAAGATGAAAGCTTCAAAGTTTTCAAAAGGCTATGGGATTTACTGCACATTATAGATAGAGTAGACCTATTCTACTTATATCATGTGGTGAAGGCTTACTTTGAAAATAATCCATTAGAAGGGATTGGTTTAGTTTTACATGGTGATTTCATAACTATATGGGAAACTGAAGAAGAGAGCACTGATGATATTTGGAAGAATCAAGAAAGCTGGGAAATTGTTTGCTGGAGATTCTTTGAAGAGTCTGGAGTTCATGTTTAAGAGCTGGAAAATGGAACAATGATACACATGTTTGCAGAAAGAAGATACCCTCTCACAGTCGAGCTCATGAGAAGAATGCTAGAGCATGGATTGGAAGTAGAAGAGGATAATGAAACTGCTTGCATGGTTATCAACTTATTTATCAACTGGACTACTATTGCTGAAGATGATCAATAACTGGTATGAATTTTATTTGAATAAATACTTTTTGATAAATCAGTACTTTTATTCAAAGTACTGCTGATCAGACAGTACTTTCATCAAAGTACTGTTTGCAGAAATAAACCAGTTAAATGAATTTTAGAAGAAACCTTTTGTTATTTAATAAATATTTTGAAATAAAGGTTGAATAAATGGTTTTTGTGATGATAACATCAATATGTTATCAATCCACCATGGTTACAAAAGGATTGACTAATCCATGAGCAAACGGCTCTGGTAAAGATATATCAAATCCGTTTTTAGTTGACAACTTGCTAATAAGTTGGATGGTAATCAACTCACCATATCAGTAATGTAAAGAGTTGGCTAGCCCACAAGAAAATGGCTTGTGGTAAAGGCTGTGGAAAAACCATTATTGGTAATTAGTTCACCATTAGATAGAAGAACTAACTAGTCCAGAAGGGTACAACTTTTGGTAAAGACAAATCAAATCTGTTGATAGCTGGTGGTTTGCTAAAAATCATATGGTTATCAATGTACCATGGTCTTACACACCAAAACATTTGGCTACTCCGGAGATAATGGCTTTGGTAAAGAGATCTAAATCCATTAAATTTTCAATGATTCACTTGGAAGTGATGAGAATAGTATGCAACTTAAACTGAATTAATGTACAATTTGTCATATGTTGTTGTGTTGCTGAAAAGATGGAGCTTGCTGGCTGCTGTTGTGAAAGAATAATTTAAGAAGATACTTTGACAAAGCACAGACACTACAGAGATACAATCCAAAGACTAAGAAACAATCTGTCCTTAAAGATGAAGTTGTTAAAGATATATTCACAAAAGGGAACTTGAAGTCAAGCAAGTAGAATTCAAGTTAGGGGAGGATTGTTGGGATATGAAAGTGCTGAAGATATGAAAGTACTGTAAACTGCAAAGTACTGGAAGAAGTCAAAGAGTCAAAGTACTGCACTATGAAGTCAAAGTACTGCAAGAACAAAGAACTGTTATATTCGTTTATGGAAAGTATTGTATTCTATGTTTAGATTACTTGTCATACAAGAATACAAATTGTAAACCGACTAGGATATCCTTAAGCCTATAAAAGGACTCCTAGATTGGCATTAGAGGTACGATTAAAAAAAAGAGTTTTAGAGTTTACGAATTAGTGTTTTAGAGAGAAGTTCGATTATCTTAGAGTTGTATTAGAGTATCTGCATAATAAGCAGATTTAGAGTTTATAATAAAAGTTATTCTTCTTAGCTTTGTTAAGTAAATTCCGCGTACTTGATAAAGATTGCTCAGTGTTTCTTTGTTAATAACTTAGGATTTATCCGAAGTTATTAAACCTTAACAAGCTAGTTAAGTTAGTTTGATTAAAGTATATCGATCCAACAGAAATTAAATGAAATGCATCCGTTTGACCAGTTGGGACCACCAACCCGGATGGAGGAGTCACCCTCAATAGATCTATTCACTCACCCTCGCTTCTTCCGGAATTAACGGCTCATGAGTATGAAATGGGGACATTCAATTGGCAATGAGGTAACTTAAGCAATGTAATGAATTTGATATACTTGGTATCGTAATAAAATGATGTGCAATGTATTCTCTCTTGTAGGTTTGAAATAAAGTATAAACTTGTAAAACGGGGCTATGAAAACTCACTTGGTACAATGATATGATGGCAAAAGTAGATACACTGAAATGTGGCGCAATCTCTAACCGCGACCTATTATGAATGATATGATCTAATATAAGTCATGATGTAATGTTATGCATGCAAACTCATATGATATCCATACCACTTATACATTTTGAAATTAAAGTTTATCGTCGAAAATAAGTTTATAACGTATTGTCAAGTTATAAATTACTTTAGAAGTACTTACGTTGAAATGATATCCTACGATAGTCATTTAGTGATTTATTAAGATATTATAGTTTTTCGTCATAAAACAATATAATTTGACAATTCATGAAAATGGCTAAATGGCCTCGAAAAACTAGTCGTAAAATAGTGAATATCTAGTGTTAGAAAACAAACTCAATGGTTTTGGAAAGCTTGTAACATTATCTAAAAGTCTTAGCTTTTAACTTTTGATCATAGAGGTCTCGATCATGGAGAAAAATATAGATGAAGTAGGGTAGTCGGACTAAAAATATTGTTTAAGGTTAGTTTTCTGCAAAGTTTGAGTGACCGTATATTATTCGTTACAACTCCGTTTGACGAACGGTTGAACATTTTGGAAAATAGGCTAGGTGAACTCACTTTTACTATAAGACATCGTTTTCTCAAAAGTATTCTATCGATGTGAAAAACGACTCCAAACATGGTCACTTGCGACAACTATTTTGACTAATAGAAAATATATATAAGTGTTTATACTTGTGAAAATAGTTACGATAACTCTATTTAAATCGCGTGTAACTTAGTCGTTATAAGTCCGTTTTCTACGTTTTATATATCCTTGGTTTCGTGTTAATGTATACTAATATATTTTTGATAAATCGACTCATTTAGATAACGCAAAACTCATTTTTGACCTATGAATAATTCTGGACAGCATGTATTTTTCTGAAAATATAGTTTTCGTCGTTAAACTTAAAAATAGCGTAACTTCTTCGTTTTAAAATATTTTTGAAAATATAGTCTACGTTTGAATAGTAAATCATGAATAGTGATTTTTAAAATAACCTCTCAAAGTCGTAAACTGACTTCAAAAACAATGAATAGTAAAATAATGAATAGTAACCAGTGAATAGTAAATTCCCAAGATGAATAGTAAATTTGAGAAATGACCTGAAATTACGAGTTGTCACATTCGCCCACCCAAAAAGGAATTCAGTCCCTAAATTCAGTTCATGTTGGTTTCTCAGGTTTAGGGTTTGTGATGAATAACGAGGAAAGAAGACATAAGGAGGTGTTGTTACTGCTAGCTAGGATTGAGAGTGTATATACACCGCGATAGAGAAAATGTTGGAAGAATATCTCCGATGAGTATCACTTTGAATTTTAGGAATATGTGAAAATTTTGGTTGCACTAAGATTTATAAATAACTGCTCCCAACGTAACATGATCCCTCAAGAATTAGACATAGTTAGCTAGGCTATGTATAATTAAGGAACGATAATGTGACGTTCGGTTTAGTTGTTATAACTCTCAATGTTTAAAGAGATTTAAACCATGTCGTTCAATTGGCAGTTAAAGTAAAGGAAGTAAAATTTTGGTAAGTGATACAAATCAGAAGGAAATTAAAGTACGATAGATGAGAATATTACACAACGAGTGGTTTATCAAACAGTACATAGTCTTAAGTCATAAAGATCCGAAAACTAGGGAAGACATAAACTTAGTACGACATAGTGCATAAGGAAATAAGACTGTTAGTTTCTAAACTTCTTCAGTCTGCCGCGTTGTTGATACCCTGGTGAGCTTCTCCTCCTTCTAACATATATGCTTTCCCATGAGCACCTTCAACTTGTTGACCTTGATTTTGAGGACATTGGTTCCGATAGTGTCCTTGCTCCGCACATCCGAAACATGTGACTATGGCTTTACCTCTACAATCCCTGATGAGGTGTCCCGATTTTTGGCATTTGTGGCACTTGGCGGGGCAAGGACCTGAGTGATGAAACTTACAACGATTACATAATGGGTGTGTTCCAGCATAACCTCTGCCTTCTATTGGTGCAACAACATAAACCATTGCAGCTTCTTGTCTTCTATTCTGTTGTTGATGATGGTTAGTGTTACGGTTTTGGTTATCATTATTATAACCTCCCTGGTCGTTTTCCCATTTTCTTTTGTTGTTGTTATTTTGGTTGTCGTTGTTGTTGTTGATGGTGTGATTGTTGTTATTGTTGTTGTGGTTACTGTTGATAATGTTTTCCCTCTTCATAACTTGAGCCATGAGTATTTGAGTTATCCTGATAGTCTCTTCAATTGTTTGTGGATCGAAAGAAGTTACATCTCCTTGAATACTTTGTGGAAGTCCTCCAATGAAATTTTCCAGTAGTTTCTCATTTTCCGAAACCATAGATGGACATAGAGCAGCCAACTCTTGAAACCTTCTGATATAGGTCTCGATGTCATAACCAACAGTCACTAACTCATAAAATTCCGTTTCCAATTTCTTCACCTCAGTGCGCGGACAATACTTCTTAGTCAACAACCTCTTGAATTGATCCCATGTGAGCTTGTAAGCATTTTCCATACCAATAGGCTGTGCATAAGAATTCCACCATGACATTGCCTCAACCAAGAGTGTACTAGTGGCGAACTTCACATTGCAGTCATCTGGGCAATCACATAGAAGAAATATAGACTCGATCTTTTCAAACCAATGGATCATAGCAGTGGCTCCTTCTGTGCCTTTGAACTTTGGGGGATCACCGCTCTTAAAGTCCTTATATGAACAATTCCGAACTCCATACCTTCCTGCAGCTCCTGTAGTAGCAGCAAGTCTAGCAGCTTCAGCAGTAGCCGCGGCCTCGGCAGCAGCAGTTACTGTTGCTCTTTCTTTCTCTAGTGCCCTAGCTATACTATCCTCTATAAACTTTTGGATAGCAGCTTGTGTCATAGCTGGTGGAGCTTTCTTTGGCGCCATAACTCTTCAAAATAAGAGGAAGGGTGAAACGTAGCAAAGTCCTATGTTAAGAATAAGCGCTCTAAAGAGATGTGATAGGAAGTGATAAGTTTGAGGTTATTTTTCAAAATGATTGACGAATTCCTAGGGGATAGGTTATGAGATGTCGTAAGTGCTTCAAATGTATGATGGTTTAGTGACTTAATGTGTGAATAGAGTGTAACTCGACATGTTGATGGTGAAACAGAGGAGTGAGAGCGACTTCACCCTCCTTGAAGGCTTCGTCTCGGCATTCGATGTTATCGGTGATGAGTAAACTGATGTTAAAATTGTGATAGGGAATGACAAGGCATTCTCCACGTTGGAGTCTGAAGAAAGGATAATGGAATGGGTATCTGAAGACATCAATGTGACAATCGATTTGAAATGAAAGTAAATAACTCGCAAAATGTACGTATGAAATCGCGTGTATAGTGAATATGCACTTATGATGAAATGATGAGATGCTATGATGATGTAGTTATAGTCTAGGGTCAATGATACAACCTAGTTCTCTATAACTCTTGCTCTGATGCCAATCTATCACACCCCCAAAATACATGTTTTGCAGCGGAATGGAATACTTGGGGGATGACTGTCATAGCATCACAATTACAGTTATATTGAATGACCTAAAGTGTCGCTTGAAAAAATTCATCGTTTGATATAATAAAACATTCAGAGTTTACAAAAGATAGGTCCCAATTGACAGTCAACATGTACTGAAATAAGTTTGATACAAGTCAAACGATGTTTTAAAAATGTATAAATTCCATGTGAGACGCGTCGTCACCGCGACTCTATGATAAGTCCACATGCATGCCATGAAGTATATGCCTTAGATGCCTGAAAATACATTGCTAAAAGTGTCAACACAAAGGTTGAGTGAGTTCATAAAGTTTATGAAAATGTTTTATACGACTACCACAAGTATAGGCCATGTATGACAAATATGTCACATAAAAATGTTACAATTGCCATAAGCACATGACACCGAAGCTAGACTGATCATGATGTTCGCCCCAACAGAGTGTTTTGCCAAACAACTCAAATTGTGAAATTAAATGAAATGCATCCGTTTGACCAGTTGGGACCACCAACCCGGATGGAGGAGTCACCCTCAATAGATCTATTCACTCACCCTCGCTTCTTCCGGAATTAACGGTTCATGATTATGAAATGGGGACATTCAATTGGCAATGAGGTAACTTAAGCAATGTAATGAATTTGATATACTTGGTATCGTAATAAAATGATGTGCAATGTATTCTCCCCCGTAGGTTTGAAATAAAGTATAAACTTGTAAAACAGGGCTATGAAAACTCACTTGGTACAATGATATGATGGCAAAAGTGGATACACTGAAATGTGGCGCAATCTCTAACCGCGACCTATTATGAATGATATGATCTAATATAAGTCATGATGTAATGTTATGCATGTAAACTCATATGATATCCATACCACATATACATTTTGAAATTAAAGTTTATCGTCGAAAATAAGTTTATAACGTATTGTCAAGTTATAAATTACTTTATAAGTACTTACGTTGAAATGATATCCTACGATAGTCATTTAGTGATTTATTAAGAGATTATAGTTTTTCGTCGTAAAACAATATAATTTGACAATTCATGAAAGTGGCTAAATGGCCTCGAAAAACTAGTCGTAAAATAGTGAATATCTAGTGTTAGAAAACAAACTCAATGGTTTTGGAAAGCTTGTAACATTATCTAAAAGTCTTAGCTTTTAACTTTTGATCATACAGGTCTCGATCATGGAGAAAAATATAGATGAAGTAGGGTAGTCGGACTAAAAATATTGTTTAAGGTTAGTTTTCGGCAAAGTTTGAGTGACCGTATATTATTCGTTACAACTCTGTTTGACGAACGGTTGAACATTTTGGAAAATAGGCTAGGTGAACTCACTTTTACTAGAAGAAATCGTTTTCTCAAAAGTATTCTATCGATGTGAAAAACGACTCCAAACATGGTCACTTGCGACTACTTATTTGACTAATAGAAAATATATATAAGTGTTTATACTTGTGAAAATAGTTACGATAACTCTATTTAAATCGCATGTAACTTAGTCGTTATAAGTCCATTTTCTACGTTTTATATATCCTTGGTTTCGTGTTAATGTATACTAATATATTTTTGATAAATCGACTCATTTAGATAACGCTTAAAACTCATTTTTGACCTATGAATAATTCTGGACAGCATGTATTTTTCTGAAAATATAGTTTTCGTCGTTAAACTTAAAAATAGCGTAACTTCTTCGTTATAAATCCGTTTTAACCCTTTCAAGCGACCACGGTTTCGTTTTAAAGTCTATTTCTGAATATCTAACCCAAAATAATCCTTGACCTGATGAAATTTCCAGATTTTGAAAAAACAATCAGACCTCTATTTCATGTTGTCGAAAATGATTTTTCTAGTATAATACTTATTCTAACCACTTCAAATCAACACCAAATCTATTCTAAACCTACCATACACCTTCTTAGGTTGTCATGGGTTCCTAAACATCATCAACAATAATATGTTTCATGGAAATAATTATAGGATGATTAAAACTTATTATAAGTACCAAAAACAATTAAAAGTGGTATAGATACATATGTTACTTGCATGTTTTCTTACTAGAATGATAAAATAACTCAAGTATGAATATGAAAGAGTAATGAAAATTATAAGAAGCTTACAAGTATTATGATGAGGTTTAAGTAACTAGGTTTCCTAAATACTTCTTGGTTTCTATTTCAAAACCCTAAAAGAGAAGTATACTAGTGTTTATATATCATTTGATCTTGAAAAATTTTGATTTCTCCTTGGTTTCTATGCCTTGGCCGAACTTCAAGAGAAAAAAAGGAGAGGATTTTCTTTTACTTTCACCTTTGAATATGTGAAGCTATGTGTTTTTGGATAATAATACTACTTGTAAATAACAAATATCTTGCCAATATGTGTATGTGTACATGTCTAGTCATGGTTTTAATTAATGAAATGAATGAGTTGTATGGGGGAGGTCGGCAAAAAGGGGGGGGTGAAAGTATTTTGTGTTTTGATAATTTAAATGCATTATAAGTTAAGTATTTTGTATAATTTGTACATGTAATTAATTATTTAGTGTAGCGTTAGCTAGAAATCGATTTTTACGGAACAAAATAAAATATATCGTGGTCATAAAAATTATAAAAGTACATTTCTCGCAAGTATTGAGTGAACAAATAATTATCGATTGGAATTTACGAAAACCGTCGTAAATATTTATGTAACAATTTAAATACCAAAATAAATTCAAAATATCGGGTAAATTAATAATATAATTTTTATAGTCTTAAAATGAGTATAAAAAATATATTAGTAAAATTGTTGGAAGTGTCGGATCAATTATTCAAAATAAATGATCGTGCGATAGCGTTTATTTAATAAATAAATATACGTTTAATGAAATCTGCAAACCCATGCATGAATTAATATGATGATGATGTTACTGATGATATGTAGACTAACTCTAGTCTATATGAAGTGTCCTCAATGGTTTTTCATGAATACGTAGCTAAACCCTTACGGTTACGCGAATTTGATACTCGTAAACCTAGTTTACGAAAAATGATGAATACTGAATCATAAATAGTGGTTTTTCTCCATGAATGAATAGTGTTTTGTGAATAGTAAAATTTTAAAATAACCTCTCAAAGTCGTAAACTGACTTCAAAAATGATGAATAGTAACCAATGTTTAGTAAATTCCCGAGATGAATAGTAAATTTGAGAAATGACATAAAATTACGAGTTGTCACAATATGGATGTCCATATCTTATAAGATACTGATTACAGGTATTTGAGTTTATTAGAAGATTACATATCTTCCAGAATGTCTGACCCTCACAATGGTCGATCACAAACTGGATATGTATTTTCAAGTGGAGGAACCGCAATTTCATGATATTCAGTTAAGCCGACGATCTCGGCAATATCATCCAACCATGCAGAAATTCTAGAGATACATGAAGCAATTCGAGAATGTGTTTGGCTAAGAAGTGTGATACAACACATACGTAGATCATGTGGAAATTCTTCAGAAAAGTAGGCACCAACAGTTTTGCATGAAGATAATGCAGCATGTTGATGCAGGTTTTACTGACCAGGTCTTCATATTTATAGTGTCTCACTATACCTATGGTCTACCCTAATGCACTAACGGGCAGTGTACCCGGTCGTGTGTAGTGTAGTAAATGGTAAAGCCGAGGTCGTCCCAAGAGCTATGTGTGTTGGATTATTACTAAGTCTAATTATCACAGAATAATAATGGTTTTGATAGGGATTTAATTAATTAAACTACTAATGTAGAATATAAAATAAAAGCAAATAAATGGTAAAGGGAAATCAATAGAGTAATAGTGGTGCTAACCTAGTTAATCCTCCTAGCCAGTTATGTCTACATCTACCTACTTCCAATTACTTCAGGTGGGGTCAAATTCGAGAGGACAACATTTGGTTAATTCGCCC
This sequence comes from Chrysanthemum seticuspe, assembly GCA_019973895.1. Lineage (NCBI taxonomy): Eukaryota > Viridiplantae > Streptophyta > Magnoliopsida > Asterales > Asteraceae > Chrysanthemum > Chrysanthemum seticuspe. The sequence goes on from BPTQ01000009.1 coordinate 314,481,678, forward strand.
TAACCTATCAGCAAAGATGCCACCACAGGAGAAATCAGGCGCACCGTCATAAGTCCTGTTGTTCCTGGTCCCCTAAGCCGAGTCATTAAGTACCGCTACATGCTAGATTCTAAATAGTGAGTGCCCGGCCGTTAGGAACTTAGACACTACACCCCCCCAATTCTTAGTTCATCAAAACGATAGGTGATCAGTTGGTCAAATCGCACAAGTAGAAAGGGTCGTCAGTTGGTCATATCTTACCCTTCCCATATCAGTCCGCTCACCTAGGGTCAGTCGGTCATATCTCCTAGGCAATTGGCCTCTATCGCCATTCAAAACTACCGAACCAAGGGTGACTACCAAAGAACTATGCATGCATACACTTAGAAATAATTGTACGGAAGTAAAGGTAAACGCAAACAAAAAAATTAAGGAATCATAACTAGGCTAGCACCAAAGGGTGCTTAGCCGCTCATATTAATCATGCAAATCAATTCAATATTCAAGGGTACGAAATACATGAATTGAAAGTAAAAGAAATATAAAACGCTAAAGCTTATCGTAATGGTGTGACTTCTCCCTTGGAAATAGCTCCTTATGCTCCCCTAGACCTGCCTTGAGATTTTTCCCACGTTCTCAGAGTGTTGTGTGTGGAATGGGATGCTTTGAAATGCTGGAATTCGTGGGGTACTTATAGGCCAGGTCTGGGTTACGGCGTAACCAATAGAGGAGTTATGCCGTAACCTTATATTTCTTCGTAAATGCACTAGATCTGCTAGTTACGGCGTAACCTTATAAGTGGTTACGCCGTAGTATTCAATAAACTCGGTTACGTCGTAAGTGATGCAGTAGTTACGGCGTAAGTATCAGCGGCGTGGAACCTCTTTTGACCTAATGGAGTTACTTCGTAACCTTTGGGAAGAGTTACACCGTAACCTCTTAATAAGTTGGACTTCTGGATCACGCAATAGTTACGGCGTAATGTGAGAGACGAGTTACGCCGTAACTTCTTCAAAATAGTCATACTGTGATAAATCTTTAGTAATGTTTCCATTTCCGCGTCTCTTTAGCTCCAATGCTCGTAATTTACCTGAAAGTGGAAAATAATGGAAAATAAGCGTAAATCCATATAAATGATATAAATAACGAGCATTATCGGGGGAAATTGACATTTAATATTCAGACCTATTTGATGTTATCAAATATCCCCTCACTTGAACTCTACTTGCCCTCAAGTTGACCTTATTAGATAGATTCCTAAAAAGATATCTCCCAAAACCTGGAAAATATGAATTTACAAATCCCTTATGCTAGAATAAAACAAAGCCGAACACCTCACGAAAGGGGAACAAACACTCAAATCTCTCAACTATTCTAAGTGTCTATTTTGGAGTGATCACTCAATCGCACAGTCATAGCATGTATTCTATCATAAGCTTGGCGGTTACACAAATCTCCACCACTAGAGTTAAGGGCTAAACAATTCTCGAAGGCAATATGGGTAGACACGACAAAGGTTAAAGGGTGACTCGTCATTACTAACATGTCACCGCGAAGTGGACAATATCAATGACACATGACCAAATCCATGGCCAAGACACCAAAGATTGCTCGCTGCATCACCTAGACACGCTTCATGACTAAAGGGTAGGATAAGACATGGGATATATAATTGGTGTAAAATGAAAAACAAGCAGGTAGTCTAAATCTATTACCAAGTCATCACCACTTACCGTCCGCCCAAAGTTCAAGCTTAGAAGTCTAGATACCGGATCATGAAATGCGAGGTAGATGCGTCATTAGAGGACGTCGTGATGGGCATACTACATTTTCTTCTTCTGTTGGCAAAACCACCAACTCCAATCTTCAAATGTGACCGAGGTGGCCTCCTCGATACTAATCAATAAAGCTCATATTATAGTTCTTATAACATCGCACTTTACAATATCATAACTCAATCAACTTTTTTTTTTCTTTTTTCGAATCATCATCATTTTTTTTTGTGGAATCATCATCATTTTTTTTTTCGAATCATCATCATTTTTTTTTCCAAATCATCATCAATTTTTTTTTTTTTTTTTACCGAATCATCATCATTTTTTTTTCCAACATAACATAATAACATAATATCCCCCCACTTGAGATGAACAATGGGAATTTGGGGGGTCTTCAATGATCTTCATAAATGTTGTCGATGAAAGCGTGATTTCCAAACCTTTCCACTCGAACCTTGAACTTAGGCAAATGATGACTTCCCAATCACAAATAAAGACTCCAGGGTAGGCTAAGGTGTATAGGTGTAATGAAACAATATATTGGGTTGACAAAATGAAAGGAGTGGCTCAGAAGGGTGTATCTAGCGGTATCTTGCACTAAAGGGGAGTGCAACAAAAGGGTTTCACATGGGGGTCGAAAAGTCGAGGTGACTAATCGATAGACTCACAATGGTAGGCTGTTTGGGTGATAATCCTATAACATTGCCTTCTAAAACTAAAAAGTCCAAATACATCGAGCTAACTCAACATACCTCGTCTATGGTCTCGAAATGATGCAAAGGCCAAGTTCTAAAGTTTACAAGCTACCGGCACACTCATAATTTGGTGGATTTGGGGTAAAATATTGGAAACGGATAAGGCTAATCTCACCATGTAATGTCAAGGGTTGTATGTGCTCGACTAAGGTCTAATCTAGTTAGGTTCGGAAAAACATGTCAAATTTTTAAAAATGGCATAATTTTTCAAAATAAACTAGAAAAATGAGGGCGAAATAAAGTTCAAGAGATAATTCTACTCCCGTCCCCCCACTTGAATTGTACAAAGTCCCTTTTGTACTAGGCATTAAAATAAAGGTGAAGAGAAAGGTAGAATTAGAGCGAGAACTTTCCTGAAATTTGCTCCAAAAAGAAGAAGGCCCACGAGAAAGAACCGTGCCTTCGTTTAAGCGTCATGAACAAACTTCAATCCCTGAAATCACAATACCGACAAGCATAATTCTAAAAAGAAAAAAATAAAATAAAATGAAAAACAAACCTAACTCACTTTCGTAGGAATCACGGTTGCATTTAGCGAATGCAACAAGCCTTTTAAACCACTTGGTGTCCCAAGTGGACGAGTGAAGTCTCGTGAGGGTTTACAGGGAACACACCCACAAAGTTCATTTAAAAACTAATACAAGGTTACTGTGTTTTAAAATGAAAGAATTAAAACAGAGGAGAGTTACGCCGTAACTCCTATGAGAGAGTTACGCCGTAACTGGCAAAACCCAAGAATTCTGCTGCTAAAATGTTGGTTACGGCGTAATCACCAAGATGAGTTACGCCGTAACTCTGTTCAGATCAGCAACTGTAGCAGCAATTAGTTTCTCGTCTCCTGCAAAAATGGTTAGAAAACACAAAACCCAACAGAAAGGAAATAAAAACAAAAGAAAGGGATAATTCGGGTTGTCTCCCGAAAGATTAATGAGTCTTTAAGTTAGACTCAGAGCCGCAGGGCTCCTATGGGGGCCTTTGAGCTTGCCCCACTTCTTCAATATCCTTCATCAAATTATGTCTCATCCATGCAACATTTGAGGCAGTTCGGAGGTATTCAATGGTTTCGATTTTTTGGACTTTACAAAATTTCTCTTCCGGACCTAGCTGGTAGCGAGTGAATTCGTATTTTTCGACTATAATTGGAGGTGGTCTTTTGTAGGGGATCCCCAGGAGTTTGCACCTCCTTTGTTCGTAAGCTTCGTCATCGGGATCAGTGAACTCCTCATTTCCTTGCAACTCAAGGTAATCTAGCATCCCTTCGATATCATTGTCATCAGAAGCAGTGCCCTTGAACCATTTGATACGCTTACACAGCGCGTTCGGGGTCAAAGGAACTTCCTTTTCGTCGAGCAAGTTTTTCAACACCCTAGGCAGTGAACCTAATCGTTGTAGTGTAGTATTAGGGTAAGCCACAGGAATTGATATCGTTCTCTAGGGGAATAGGAATGCTAGTGAGAGGTTACTACGCTAAGGTTGGGGTTGAGGAAGATTATTTTTTATCTTTTTATATTTTTTAGGAAATGGAAAGGTACGAATCTCGGGGTTTGGATTTGGGGGGTTGGTATTTCTACCGATTACTTCTACTATCTAATTATCTAATTAACTAAGGTGAGGGTAGTCCATGTCTAATTATTGTGTGCTCGTATGGTGGTTTAAAGATGTGTTTACTTAGGTTTTATTACTCCTTAATCATCTCCTATTGATGGTTGAATTGTCACGTCCTTATTCTTAATCACGTTGTGTGTCTAAGGTCGTAGGGTATGTGTTTGTCCCTAACTCTTTGAAACTACCAAAGGTTATCGCCTACAAAGTCTCTAGGATTTATAAACTTTAACTCTAAGGTACTCTTCGGATGGCTTAGCCTAAAACAACTCTAGGTGTTCTAAACTAAGGTTCACAAAGATTTATCAAGCATTAACTACATAACGGATGAGTTATCGCATTACTAGATTATTAACAATTAAGATAAGAGACAACCAAACAATATTCAATAATTAAGTTTCATATTCCCTAAGCAAACACACAAGTAAATTAGCCGGACATGGAGAACATGCAAGCATACACACAAGTAATTGAAGACATAATTAAATTAATGAAGTAAAACACTTATCTTGATGTAAGATAGGGTTTGGAACCCTAAAATACTGTACAAGACAGCCTTGGTTCGGTTTAGGTTTTTACTCCAAAAGACTACACACTAAAAACTAAAAAATTCGGATTCTATACATAAGATTACATTCGCGACGGCGTCACCCTTTAATTTGTGACGCCGTCGAGTCGCCATCATTAGGGTTTCGTCTTGGCCACGTTAGTCTTGCGGCGGCGTCACCTTATGCTTGTGACGCCGTCCCCTTCCGTCCCTGACGCCGTCTAGATCATATCTAGGCCGTCTGAGTTGCGACGACCAACTCTTTTAAATCCTGACACCGTCACTTGAAAATAAGCAATTTGGCTACTGAGCCGTCACAAAAGTGATGCGACGGCGTCGCAAATAACACCTGACGCCGTCCCCTTCAGTTCCAGCAGTCTGAGTGGCTCGATTCTTGACTTTGGCCATTTTCTTCGTATATTCACGCCTTTTCGTCCGAATAAGTGTCATTCCAGCATTTTGCTTTCAAGATACCTAAAAAGTGAAAAGGAACGATATTAAGTAATAACGGATACAAAAGTGATCAAATAAGGGCTTAAACGACCCCTCAAAAAGGTACATTAAAAAACCTTATCAAATATCCCTACACTTGGTATTTGCTTGTCCTCAAGCAAATGTGCTTTTAGCCAATTAATTTATATGTTAGGGGTCATGAAGCATTGGTTTAAAACAATCCACAACACATATAAGCCCCGCAAAAGTCATAACAAGCACGGAAATTATATACTAGCACCTCACATGGGGTGTTTGGATACTCACATCTCTCGGGTGTATATGAAATATAAGAAGTTGGAAATGGAAGATAAACACTCATTAACTGGTCCTAGTACATAGATTACCATAGGCTTGAGACTAGATCAAACCTCCATCGCTTTGGCGTAAGCACCTAGGAAAGACTATCAAAGAGGTCTTTTAAAGCGTTGTAATGTTAGGCTTACGGTAGGGAAACAAAGGGTTTGGTGGGATAGGCTATTTAGTGGTGGCAAGTCAAAAAATCTTTTTGTTACAAGCATGCGAAGAATGGCGTTGCTAAGCCAAGACTCGACACTCTAGACTCTAGATAACTTAAGCAAACAAACATAAATTAAAGATAGATGCAGGATGGTAGCCCGTATGTTTTTTTTTTCATACACTTTACTCTACCATCCTCTACGGTAACATCAAAATGATAGGGATTTATAGGCACATCCCTACACTTGAGTTTTTATTACTCTAACACTAATTTAACCCGAATTGAAAAGATCAAAACACTTGGAGTACATTATTACGCAAATAAAGGGAATTTGAATTTAACGTTCCCTTCCCGTCATTTCATAAACTTTAACTTTTCCCATGAGTCCCAATCGTCCCAAAACTGTGTACAAAGGATATGACTCGACTTAGCAACTTATGCAAGCAACTAGATAATTGAACTAAGGGTTTTTAGGGTGATAACAATAATGCACTAAACGTGAGTGCATACAAGGTAGGCTAAGGCGATTTGGGTGTACATTTGGGGGTGGGGTGTAAACAATGCTCTTCATTGATATTCCGGAAAACCGAAACATCACGAGAACTGCGAAAAGGATAGGCTCTGAGGGGTTAACTAGGGGTATCGTGTACTAAAGATGAGTACAACGCAAAGGTGTGGGGGAATTACTCAACCGATGTGGAAGAAGTAATTATATTACAGGTATCAAACAAGGGTTATCCTAATGCCTCTTATCATTTAGTTATTCCTAACTACACAAGTGTAGTCTTACTAGCGATCTCGGGATGCATCACAAAACAAGTTCTAGAATCTAACATACTATCGGTTCACACACTAAGCATTAAAGATGAATGCTTTAATTCCTACTAATCTAAGGGCGATCCTCACATTTTTGGTGGAATTTAAGTGGTAAAGGGTTTTTGTGCTAGTCATATAACTTCCTATCCGTGAGACGCTTTTGTTAAGACTAATGGCCCACTCCTATATGTCATGAAAAATTTTAAATTTGGTGCCAAAATTACCCTAACCGACATTTTCTCATGGTTTATTACACAAATGCAATTGGACAAAGCAAATAATCAAAGATAAGCATAGTTTCAAAGTTCCCGTTTCATTTTCCCTCCCTACACTTAAACTGAACATTGTCCCCAATGTTCCCCGAAAGTATCAAAGTTATGATAATGGAAGGTAATAAAATATGAAAGAAACTAGTACTCTCCTGATTAGCTCAGTTGGATCCGTGTAAAGTGGTGGTTATATTTTTCTTCAAGAAGAACGTTTGCGTGAAAAGCTCCTTCTCATCTTATGTATCTCCTTCTTGATAAATTAAACCTGCACACTTGAAGAAAACAAATGAATCCTTCGCGTAAAATCGGCGGTAATAATATATATAAGACTCTACCAAACTAGGATATAATGCTTGTGGAATGGATGTTTACATAATTTCTGGAAAATTAAGACCTGGAAAATTCCAAAAAATTATAAGTAGCTCAGAAAACGAGAAAAAGTAATCAGTTATTTTTGCTCCTTCCTGACGCCGTCAGGTTGCGATCCTGACGCCGTCAGGTTATCCTGACAAAAACTGGTCTGCGATTTTCTGGAAAAAATTCTGGAAAATCTACGTCTTTAGAATTTGGAAAAAAATTTCTGCAAAACATCCATTATGACTCGATACAAGCATTTGACTCGAACAAACACACATGTATATCTTTTAATTAACTGAAATTCTCATGTTTACGTTTCTTTTGAAAACGTGTGTAATCCTCCCTACACTTATCCTTTATGTAAAATACCTTTATATGTAATTAAGACGAGGTTAAAAACAAAATAAAGCATTTTTACAAATTTAAACATGAGAATAAGCAATCAATAAAAGATATATGACATAAACAAGCAAACAATTAAGCATGGGTTGCCTCCCACGAAGCGCTTTTCTTTATTTATGAGTCTTGTAGCTAGACTCGTAGTCTTGCCCTTACGTGACTTCGTTACCGTCACCTTCTCCCATCGCTCTCCCTTCGTCAAAAGGGCGTAGACGTTGTATGCTTACCGTGGATTCCTTGCCAACGTCGTCTATTATGGTGACGGTTTTATCCTTTACATTGGTTTCCTTCACTGTAAAAGGCCCAAACCATCTTGGTTTGTTTCTACCTTGTAATGACTTATCAGTGATTTGTATTGAAGTACTTTTTCTCCCTTTAGAAATTCCTTAGGGTTCCTTCGTGTTTTTGGTATCGAAGTGGGATTATTTCCTAACTTTTTATCGGGCTTCCACAATGTTGCATGCAATCCTTGAACCATAAAATCTCTAAGCCCTTTTTCCCAATCATTCATTTTCTTCTTAACCATATTGCTAGGGACTTGTAGACTCTCACCCGTAATCTTTTCCATGATCTTAAGAGGATACCTTGGAACAATGGGTATCCTAGCGTACCTTTTTCCGCTTTTAAGTATCATGATGCCCTCCCCGCATTTGATGGTTGCTTTAGCGGTGGCCAGAAATGGTGTCCCAAGAATGAGTGGCATGTTTCTATCTTCCTCAACATCTATGATCACGAAATCCACCGGATAGACGATATTAGCCACCTCAATTAAAACATCCACCGCGGTTCCTATGGGGTAGACATAGGTGTGATTTGCTAAGGAAAGTCTAAGATCGGTCTTGGCTGGCTTCTCCCTAGTCAACTTATTATAGATTGATAATGGCATTATGTTTACATCAGACCCCTGGTCAGCTAAGGCATTTATATTATCAATGTCACCTATGCTACATGGTATCACGAAATTCCCTGTGGTGTCTCGTTTTTTGTTACTGGTTTTTTTAGAACCAGCTCATACAGAGGTCCCATAGGCATGGTGTCATACTCTTCTTCTATTATTTTTCCTTCAAGGGCTTCCCTAAGAACCTCATTGTACCTAAAGTTGTTCACTTGGTTGACAATGGTTTTTCTGTTAATTTCGTGCTTAAGGTAGTACTCAATGGTCTCGGGCTCATTATTAGGTTCAGCCTCCCCCCTCTTGCTTTCCTTAGTTTTCTTCTCCTCAACCTTTCCATCCTCAGGCATAATGGAAATGGCGTTAACAAACGAAGTGGGAGGATAATCGTTGCTTCTTACTAGCACCTTTTCGGGAACTTTTGTCTTGGTATATTCTTTTACCAGGTTCATCATTTCCGTCATTTTTGCTTGCATTTCCTCTCTTTGCCTATAAACCTCCTCTTCAAATTTTGCTAATCTCTCCGTATGAGCTGCCATGTACTCCCTCATTTGTTCCTTAAAGCTTGGTGAGAGTGGTATTGGGGAAGTAGAACGGAAGCGCCGTTCGGAATTAGGATTTTGCTCACGACTTGGGGATTCAGAGAAGGGTGTTGGGTGGTTGGTGGAATTAGCGAAATTGACTGTTTCTCGAGGGATTTGTACGGGAGCTCTCTTATGCCTTTCTATCAGATAATCAATCCTTCTCTCAAGAGCACTCATTTTCTCCTCGGTGATGTTGGAAGATTCAATAGGAGTTGATATGGCATTAACCATTTTAACGGGGGTTTCAGGGGATTCATTCCAATCTTCGTAGCTTTGCTCGGCAAGCACTTCAATGATATCCCAAGATTTCTCTGCGTTAAAGTCGCTAAGCCTTCCACCGGCGGCTTGATCAATGGATTGCCTTGTGATGAGATCGGTATGGTCATAGAATATTTGGATTTGAAGCCAAAGATCAATACCATGATGGGGGACTTTATGGAGTAAGTCCTTGAATCGAGTCAATGCTTTGTAGAGAGACTCGCCTTGAAGTTGTTGAAACGTCAAGATGTCTCGTCTTAGTTTAGCGGTTCTCCCCGGTGGGAAAAATTGAGCAAGAAAGCGAGAGGTGAGATCATCCCAACTTGAGATGGAGCCGGCGGGAAGTCGCTCAAGCCAATTACTAGCTTGGTCCCGTAGAGAGAATTGGAAGAGACGCAGGCGCGTGGTCTCCCGAGTAGTAGCATCGAGGTCGATGGAATCGACAATTTTAAGGAAATCCTTAAGATGCTGATTAGGATCTTCGGAACGAAGTCCATGGAATGCACATCCGTTTTGCACCAACCGGATGGTGTCGGATCGCAGGGCCGTAGTTTGGGCTTGATCGGGAAGCTCAATGGTGTTCCTATAGCCTAGGTGGCTTGGTCTCGAGTATTCACCAAGAGTAAGGCCTCTTGGCGGGTCATTTGGTGGTAGGTTGATGAATGGTGGTTGCTTATCACCTTCCATGATGAAAAGTGATGGGGTTACGAACAAAGGTCACGAAAAAGGGGGATAGACTACGAGGAAGCTAAAAAATGAGAAAAAATTTACTTGATAGGAATCAAGCAAAGAAACCTAAACGAGGTGGACTCCTAACTAGCTATTCTATTCCCCGGTAGCGGCGCCAAAAACTTGATACGCTTACACAGCGCGTTCGGGGTCAAAGGAACTTCCTTTTCGTCGAGCAAGTTTTTCAACACCCTAGACAGTGAACCTAATCATTGTAGTGTAGTATTAGGGTAAGCCACGGGAATTGATATCGTTCTCTAGGGGAATAGGAATGCTAGTGAGAGGTTACTACGCTAAGGTTGGGGTTGAGGAAGATTATGTTTTATCTTTTTATATTTTTTAGGAAATGGAAAGGTACGAATCTCGGGGTTTGGATTTGAGGGGTTGGTATTTCTACTGATTACTTCTACTATCTAATTATCAAATTAACTAAGGTGAGGGTAGTCTATGTCTAATTATTGTGTGCTCGTATGGTGGTTTAAAGATGTGTTTACTTAGATTTTATTACTCCTTAATTATCTCCTATTGATTGTTGAATTGTCACGTCCTTATTCTTAATCGCATTGTGTGTCTAAGGTCGTAGGTTATGCGTTTGTCCCTAACTCTTTGAAACTACCAAAGGTTATCGCCTACAAAGTCTCTAGGATTTATAAACTTTAACTCTAAGGTACTCTTCGGATGGTTTAGCCTAAAACAACTCTAGGTGCTATAAACTAAGGTTCACAAAGATTAATCAAGCATTAACTACACAAAGGATGACCTATCGCATTACTAGATCATTAACAATTAAGATAAGAGACAACCAAACAATATTCAATAATTAAGTTTTATATTCCCTAAGCAAACACACAAGTAAATTAGCCGGACATGGAGAACATGCAAGCATACACACAAGTAATTGAAGATATAATTAAGTTAATGAAGTAAAACACTTATCTTGATGTAAGATAGGGTTTGGAACCCTAAAATACTGTACAAGACAGCCTTGGTTCGGTTTAGGTTTTTACTCCAAAAGACTACACACTGAAAACTAAAAAATTTGGATTCTATATATAAGATTACATTCGCGATGGCGTCACCCTTTAATTTGTGACGCCGTCGGGTCACCGTCATTAGGGTTTCGTCTTGGCCACGTTAGTCTTGCGACGGTGTCACCTTATACTTGTGACGCCGTCCCCTTCAGTCTCTGACGCCGTCTGGATCAAATCTAGGCCGTCTGAGTTGCGACGACCTACTCTTTTAAAGCCTGACACCGTCACTTGTAAATAAGCAATTTGGCTACTGAGCCGTCACAAAAGTGACGCGACGGCGTCGCAGATAACACCTGACGCCGTCCCCTTCAGTTACAGCAGTCTGAGTGGCTCGATTCTTGACTTTGGCCATTTTCTTCGTATATTCGCGCCTTTTCGTCCGCATAAGTTTCATTCCAGCATTTTGCCTTCAAGATACCTAAAAAGTGAAAAGGAACGATATTAAGTAATAACGGATACAAAAGTGATCAAATAAGGGCTTAAACGACTCCTCAAAAAGGTACATTTTAAAACCTTATCACCATTCTTCATCGAGCAAATTCTCCACTAGAATGCGCTTGCATTCTTCTTTATCATTACTAACCCGCTCTATGTCATTGTCAATTTTTTTTACTCGTGTTCTTGAGACTTTTGTCATTTGAATTTTATTGATCCATGTATTCCTTCCAAATCTTATCTTTGGTTAATGTGTCCACATGCCCATACTTAATTTTTACCCAACTATCGAATCCAAGGTTGTCCATCCAAGGTAAACTCGTTCTCTCCTCATCATTGGTTGAGGACCAAAAGAATTCATCTTTTCCTAATCTTCCAGAGTTGCTTCCCCCATTACACATATTGTCATACGGGTTGCATGACACCCAGAAAATTTCCCCAGGAGATTTTACTTTTTCGCACCAGTGACTACGTAGTTCCTTGTTGTCAGTTTCACTTAAATGCTCATCCGTGCAGAGTATATCTTTATTAGTATCTTCCTTCTGAATGTGTTCCGCGTAATCAATTTTTAGCTTCATAAGAAGATTTGGATTGATATTGGTATCCCCAAATTGAACTGCGTACCAATCTTTAAAGGCCAAATTACCGAATTTAATACTATGTCTTTCACGCTCATGAGGGCATGTCCATTCTTCCTTTCTTTCATCATCTCCTCCATTGCAATACTCGTGGAAGGGGCTGCATGTAGGCCACGCCCTTATGGTTTCTTCATCAGTAATGACGATAGGAGTACACCAGTGAGTGATAAGTGGCTCTTCTTCATCTTCAAGGGAGAGTTCCTCGAGTTTTTCTGACTCGTCCATGTTGAGGAATTTTTCTGCCCATGTATCCCAGTTACACTGTAACTGAGATTCTTGGTTACGGCGTAATTCATTAGAGTCTCTTTCCTCAGTATTCTTCACAACCCCGTTGTCGCTGTCAAACACAAGGTTACGCCGTAACTCATTAGGCATGTTACGGCGTAACTCAGATCTGTTGACGAAATCGTCCCCTAAATTCGTATCATTGACCTGAACCTTTGAGTTATCATCAGAAAAAATTACCTTACATTCCATAGCTGGTTTAGATCCTTCAGGTTTATCGTTATTTCTCCTTACTTTTTCACTGAGCTTTATCACCATGGATTCAAGGTTTTTCAGAGTTGAGTCATGTTTGGAAATATTTCTGTCAGTGTTTTCTTGGAATTCCTTCAACCACTCATCTTGCTCCTTTTGTCTTTGGGCTGAATTTTCCAGAAACTTATTAATTGTTTCTTCAAGACTGGGCTTTCTTTCTCCATAAGGCCCACGGTTGTAATTTCCACGATAACCATTACTATTTCGATTATCACCATAAAATGGTCGATTTTCTCCATACTTAGCCTCTTCAATACCCTCTTCGTCCATATGAGGACAATTCTTCGCAAGATGTCCCCCTCCACAGCTTTCACAACCCACTTGGATGGCATGAACGGTTTCTCTGACCTTCAGCATATCTCGACTGAGACTTTCAATTTTACTAGCGATTGCTGCAATTCCGTCGAAACTTCCGCCTTGGTTTCTTTTACTTCCACCGTCGTGCCAATTTTGAGAATGGTCCACCATTTTTTGAATGGCTTCAATTGCAGTAGTAGGAGTCATGTTTGGGATAAGTCCTAGATAGTCCAGCATCTATCTTGTAGTTACATTTATTCCTTTATAGAAAATATTGACCTTCTGCTGGTTATTTAGATCATTGGTAGGACACTTATAAAGAAGATCGTTGTATCTGTCCCAAGCTTGATATAGAGTTTCGTCATCTTCTTATTTGAAGTTATGGATCTCCAAAAGTTGATTAGAAATCTTTGATGGCGGGCAATATCTTTGAATAAAGTGTTTCTTTAGTAGCGCCCAAGTATTAACTGCCCCGGCGGGCAATCTTTCGATCCATCTTCTGGTTGCTCCAGTGAGAGTCATTGGGAATACCCTAAGCATGACAGCATCATGAGACACTCCCGGAATGTTGAAAAGGCTAGCGATGTATAGGACATTTTCAACGTGTTCATATGCGTCTTCGTCCCTGTTTCCCGAAAAAGGGTTAGCGCGAAGCTCCCTCATAAATTGGTCTTTAATTTCGAAACGAACATCTGCTCCTATTGCCGGTCTTACGAGACCCGGCCCTTGATCTGCTCTAGTCAACGCCAAGTATTCCTCAAGAGTGAGGTCATCGATGTTAACAACTTCCATGGTACCTGAAAACTTGAAATACGATCGTGAGAAAAGTTTAAAAATGAAATGAAAGACTTAATATTAATCCTAATATAACTCCCCGGCAGCAGGGCCAAAAACTTAATGCAGGTTTTACTGACCAGGTCTTAATATTTATAGTGTCTCGCTATACCTATGGTCTACCCTAATGCACTAACGAGCAGTGTTGGTAAAGCCGAGGTCGTCCCAAGAGCTATGTGTGTTGGATTATTACTAAGTCTATTTGTCACAGAATAATAATGGTTTTGATAGGGATTTAATTAATTAAACTAGTAACGCAGAATATAAAATAAAAGCAAATAAATGGTAAAGGGAAATCAATATAGGAATAGTGGTGCTAACCTAGTTAATCCTCCTAGCCAGTTATGTCTACGTCTACCTACTTCCAATTACTTCAGGTGGGGTCAAATTCGAGAGGACAACATTTGGTCAATTCGCCCTAACCTATCAGCAAAGATGCCACCACAGGAGAAATCAGGCGCACCGTCATAAGTCCTGTTGTTCCTGGTCCCCTAAGCCGAGTCATTAAGTACCGCTACATGCTAGATTCTAAATAGTGAGTGCCCGGCCGTTAGGAACTTAAACACTACACCCCCAATTCTTAAGTTCATCCAAACGATAGGTGATCAGTTGGTCAAATCGCACAAGTAGAAAGGGTCATCAGTTGGTCATATCTTACCATTCCCGTCTCAGTCCGCTCACCTAGGGTCATTTGGTCATATCTCCTAGGCAATTGGCCTCTATCGCCATTCAAAACTACCGAACCAAGGATGACTACCAAAGAACTATGCATGCATACACTTAGAAATAATTGTACGGAAGTAAAGGTAAATGCAAACACAACATTTAAGGAATCATAACTAGGCTAGCACCAAAGGGTGCTTAGCCACTCATATTAATCATGCAAATCAATTCAATATTCAAGGGTACGAAATACATGAATTGAAAGTAAAAGAAATATAAAACGCTAAAGCTTATCGTAATGGTGTGACTTCTCCCTTGGAAACAACTCCGTATGCTCCCCTAGACCTGCCTTGAGCTTTTTCCCACGTTCTCAGAGTGTTGTGTGTGGAATGGGATGCTTTGAAATGCTGGAATTCGTGGGGTATTTATAGGCCAGGTCTGGGTTACGGCGTAACCAATAGAGGAGTTACGTCATAACCTTCTATTTCTTCGTAAATGCACTAGATCTGCTAGTTATGGCGTAACCTTATAAGTGGTTACGCCGTAGTATTCAATAAACTCGGTTATGTCGTAAGTGATGTAGTAGTTACGGCGTAAGTATCAGCGGCGTGGAACCTCTTTTGACCTAATGGGAGTTACGTCGTAACCTTTGGGAAGAGTTACACCGTAACCTCTTAATAAGTTGGACTTCTGGATCACGCAATAGTTACGGCGTAATGTGAGAGACGAGTTACGCCGTAACTTCTTCAAAATAGTCATACTGTGATAAATCTTTAGTAATGTTTCCATTTCCGCGTCTCTTTAGCTCCAATGCTCGTAATTTACCTGAAAGTGGAAAATAATGGAAAAAAAGCGTAAATCCATATAAATGATATAAATAACGAGCATTATCGGGGGAAATTGACACTTAATATTCAAGACTATTTGATGTTATCACATGGATTGCTCAACTTAAAGAATGTTATACCAAAGGCGATAGGACTTAACATATTTTACCAAAATTCTTCTTCACTCATGACTTGCAGAAGAATGGTGATATTAGCAAGTTTGTTCAAGCGACAATTTAGTTGATCTATTTACCAAGGCACTTCCTACCTCAACATTTAGGAAACTAAGTTAAAACATTGGAATGTGACAACTCAAAGAGCTCAAGTGATATAGTCATCAGAGGGAGTGATAAGGTCTTAAAATGTACCTTTTTGAGTGGTCGTATAAGCCCTTATTTGATCACTTTTGTATCCGTTATTACTTAATATCGTTCCTTTTCAATTTTTAGGTATCTTGAAGGCAAAATGCTGGAATGACACTTATTCGGACGAAAATGCGCGAATATACGAAGAAAATGGCCAAAGTCAAGAATCGAGACACTCAGGCTGCTGGAACTGAAGGGGACGGCGTCAGGTGTTATATGCGACGCCGTCGCACCACTTTTGTGACGGCTCAGTAGCCAAATTGCTTATTTACAAGTGACGGTGTCAGGCTTTAAAAGAGTAGGTCGTCGCAACTCAGACGGCCTAGATTTGATCCAGACGGCGTCAGAGACTGAAGGGGACGGCGTCACAAGCATAAGGTGACGTCGTCGGAAGACTAACGTGGCCAAGACGAAACCCTAATGACGGCGACCCGACGGCGTCACAATTAAAAGGTGACGCCGTCGCGAATGTAATCTTATATATAGAATCTGAATTTTTTTAGTTTTCAGTGTGTAGTCTTTTGGAGTAAAAACCTAAACCGAACCAAGGCTGTCTTGTACAGTATTATAGGGTTCTAAACCCTATCTTACATAAAGATAATTGTTTTACTTCATTAATTTAATTATGTCTTCAATTACTTGTGTGTATGCTTGCATGTTCTCCATGTCCGGCTAATTTACTTGTGTGTTTGCTTAGAGAATATGAAACTTAATTTTTGAATATTGATTGGTTGTCTCTTATCTTAATTGTTAATGATCTAGTAATGCGATAGGTCATCCGTTGTGTAGTTAATGCTTGATTAATCTTTGTGAACCTTAGTTTATAACACCTAGAGTTGTTGTAGGCTAAACCATCCGAAGAGTACCTTAAAGTTAAAGTTTATAAATCCTAGAGACTCTGTAGGCGATAACCTTTGGTAGTTTCAAAGAGTTAGGGATAAACGCATACCCTACGACCTTAGACACACAACGCGATTAAGAATAAGGAAGTGACAATTCAACCATCAATAGGAGATAATTAAGGAGTAATAAAACCTAAGTAAACACATCTTTAAACCATCATACGAGCACACAATAATTAGACATAGACTACCCTCACCTTAGTTAATTAGATAATTAGATAAGTAGAGTAATCGGTAGAAATACCAAAACCCCCAAATCCAAACCCCGTGATTCGTACCTTTCCATTTCCTAAAAAACATAAAAAGATAAAAAATAATCTTCCTCAACCCCAACCTTAGCGTAGTAACCTCTCACTAGCATTCCTATTCCCCTAGAGAACGATATCAATTCCCGTGGCTTACCCTAATACTACACTACAACGATTAGGTTCACTGCCTAGGGTGTTGAAAAACTTGCTCGACGAAAAGTAAGTTCCTTTGACCCCGAAAGTGCTGCGTAAGCGTATCAAGTTTTTGGCGCCGCTGCCGGGGAATAGAATAGCTAGTTAGGAGTCCACCTCATTTAGGTTTCTTTGCTTGATTCCTATCAAGTGAACTTTTTCCCCATTTTTAGCTTCCTTGTACTCTATCCCCCTTCTCTATGTTTGTGTTCGTAAAACCCTTTTCATTTGTCGCTATGGCAAGTGAAGTTGCATTTGAATCATTAACAAATGAGGAACAATTGAATTTCGCAGATTGGATTGCATTTTATTGTTCTAATGAATTTGTGAGTGATCTTAGAGATATCCAAAAGGAGATGGGTGTAACGTTGGATGGATTTGATAAATTTTGTGCTTGTGTGACTTCTATTCAACGATCATTGTTAGGATCAACTCCTTTTAGTAAGACCATCTGGAAAAATTTTGAGAAAAGCCTCCAAGCATAAACCATCAGTTGAATGATCTTAGGCACCATGATCAAAAAGAGCTAGTTTTTAAGAACATGGAACCTAAACCCGAACAAGATTGTGAGATGGTTATAGTTGAACTACCTAGTTGCATGCGTGGGATAGATTTCACCAAAACATATGACACACGTGAGGAATCCTTTAGGAAAATAGAACATAGTGATCAAATTTTTGAGAATGATTCTTATGAATCAGACCAAGAATTTGAAATGGCTAAAGAAGGATTTGAGATACTTAGGAGTGTATTTGGGTTAGATCATACTAATACACATGATGAACTTTTAGGAGATCTAGATATAATGGAGAATGAGGTGGAAACTCCAAGCCCACAAGCCTTACCATCACTTGAGGAACACACATCGCCTATAACTTTCCCGGGAGAAGTAGAAGTGACTATAGGAACCCCGATTGATATAGAACCTTTGGACCAAACGCCACTAGGGAATGTAGGTTTAGATGCTTGTTGTCATGACCTCTCTCTTAGTCCTAGGGAAGTTCCTAATTTTGATGAAACGGAGCCTCAACCAAAAACCTTACCCAACTTTCCATCTTTAGATGTGAATCTTGGAATTGAATTAGGCCCTAATCCACCCATCAAAATAAGAAATTCGGGTAGTTGCTTGGTAAAGGTGGTAGACTCTAGGCCATGTATATTGGAAGCTAATATAGGAGTAACCCATGACCTTACACACTTATATCACCCATTCATGGTTGATAACAAGAAACATTATGGGTTTAAACCGGGTTTATTTGGTCAAGATGGATCCTTAACTAAGAATCTTTTGAAGTTGATAGAAGATTATCCATTTTTAGGAGAGAGATTTGATTCAGCCGCTACACCAATAGACTTAGGTAAGGTTATAATGAATGGAGCACACTCCTTTGAGCATATAAATCACCCATCACCCTCTCCTCACGTAGCAAATTTCCACCCTAAGGGTGTGTATCGCTACTATCACCCGCACTTCAACTTAAGTGTAGGGAAAACCTCCCCCATATCCGTTAAATAAGGGTAGAGTCAAGCTCGTGACTCGAACAAAAACAAGCGCTTCTTGGGAGGCAACCCATGTGTATTTGTTTTTCATTTTTATTTATGTGTCATATATCTTTTCATTATTGTATGTTCTCATGTTTTAGTTTGTGAAAATGCTTTATTTTGTCATTAACCTCGTCTTAATTACATATAAAGGTATTTTACAAAAGGGATAAGTGTAGGGAGGATTACACATGTTTTCAAAAGAAATGTAAACATGAGAATTTCAATTAATTAAAAGATATACATGTGTGTTTGTTCGAGTCAAATGCTTGTATCGAGTCATAATGGATGTTTTGCAGGAAATTTTTCCAGATTCTAAAGATGTAAATTTTCCAGAATTTTTTTTAGAGAATCGCATACCAGTTTTTGTCAGGATAACCTGACGGCGTCAGGATCGCAACCTGACGGTGTCAGGAAGGAGCAAGAACAACTGATTACTTTTTCTCATTTTCTGTGCTACTTATAACTTTTTGGAATTTTCCAGGTCTTAATTTTCTAGAAATTCTGTAAACATCCATTCCACAAGCATTATTCCTAGTTTAGTAGAGTCCTATATATATTATTACCACCGATTTTACGCGAAGGTTTCGTTTGTTTTCTTCAAGTGTGCAGGTTTAATTTATCAAGAAGGAGATACATAAGATGAGAAGGAGCTTTTCACGCAAACGTTCTTCTTAAAGAAAAATATAACCACCACTTTACACGGATCCTACCGAGCTAATCAGGGGAGTACTAGTTTCTTTTATCTTTTATTACCTTCCATTATCATAACTTTGATACTTTCGGGGAACATTGGGGACAATGTTCAGTTTAAGTGTAGGGAGGGAAAATAAAACGGGAACTTTGAAACTATGCTTATCCTTGATTATTTGCTTTGTCCAATTGCATTTGTGTAATAAACCATGAGAAAATGTCGGTTAGGGTAATTTTGGCACCAAATTTAAAATTTTTCATGACATATAGGAGTGGGCCATTAGTCTTAACAAAAGCGTCTCACGGATAGAAAGTTATATGACTAGCACAAAAACCCTTTACCACTTAAATTCCACCCAAAATGTGAGGATCGCCCTTAGATTAGTAGGAATTAAAGCATTCATCTTTAATGCTTAGAGTGTGAACCGGTAGTATAATAGATTCTAGAACTTGTTTTGTGATGCATCCCGAGATCGCTAGTAAGACTACACTTGTGTAGTTAGGAATAACTAAATGATAAGAGGCATTAGGATAACCCTTGTTTGATACCCGTAATATAATTACTTCTTCCACATCGGTTGAGTAATTCCCCCACACCTTTGCGTTGTACTCATCTTTAATACACGATACCCCGAGTTAACCCCTCTGAGCATATCCTTTTCACGGTTCTCGTGATGTTTCGGTTTTCCGGAATATCAATGAAGAGCATTGTTTACACCCCACCCCCAAATGTACACCCAAATCGCCTTAGCCTACCTTGTATGCACTCACTTTTAGTGCATTATTGTTATCACCCTAAAAACCCTTAGTTCAATTATCTAGTTGCTTGCATAAGTTGCTAAGTCGAGTCATATCCTTTGTATACAGTTTTGGGACGATTGTGACTCATGGGAAAAGTTAAAGTTTATGAAATGACGGGAAGGGAACGTTAAATTCAAATTCCCTTTATTTGCGTAATAATGTACTCCAAGTGTTTTGATCTTTTCAATTCGGGTCAAATTAGTGTTAGAGTAATAAAAACTCAAGTGTAGGGATGTGCCTATAAATCCCTATCATTTTGATGTTACCGTAGAGGATGGTAGAGTAAAAGTGTATGAAAAAAAAATCAAAAAAAAAATAGAAAAAGTGAAAAAGAAAAAAAAAATAGAGTGTAGGAAAAAAAAAAAAAAAAAAAAAAAGAAACATACGGGCTACCATCCTACATCTATCTTTAATTTATGTTTGTTTGTTTCAGTTATCTAGAGTCTAGAGTGTCGAGGCTTGGCTTAGCAACGCCATTCTTCGCATGCTTGTAACATAAAGATTTTTGACTTGCCACTACTAAATAGTCTATCCCACCAAACCCTTTGTTTCCCTACCGTAAGCCTAACGTTACAACCCTTTAAAAGACCTCTTAGATAGTCTTTCCTAGGTGCTTACGCCAAAGCGATGGAGGTTTGATCTAGTCTCAAGCCTATGGTAATCTATGTACTAGGACCGGTTAATGAGTGTTTATCTTCCATTTCCAACTTGTTATATTTCATATACACCCGAGAGATGTGAGTATCCAAACACCCCATGTGAGGTGCTAGTATGTAATTTCCGTGCTTGTTATGACTTTTGCGGGGCTTATATGTGTTGTGGATTTTTCTAAACCAGTGCTTCATGACCCCTAACTTATAAATTAATTGGTTAAAAGCACATTTGCTTGAGGACAAGAAAATACCAAGTGTAGGGATATTTGATAAGGTTTTAAAATGTACCTTTTTTAGGGGTCGTTTAAGCCCTTATTTGATCACTTTTGTATCCGTTATTACTTAATATCGTTCCTTTTCACTTTTTAGATATCTTGAAGACAAAATGCTGGAATGACACTTATTCGGACGAAAAGGCGCAAATATACGAAGAAAATGGCCAAAGTCAAGAATCGAGACACTCAGGCTGCTGGAACTGAAGGGGACGGCATCAGGTGTTATATGCGACGCCGTCGCACCACTTTTGTGACGGCTCAGTAGCCAAATTGCTTATTTACAAGTGACGGTGTCAGGCTTTAAAAGAGTAGGTCGTCGCAACTCAGACGGCCTAGATTTGATCCAGACGGCGTCATAGACTGAAGGGGACGGCGTCACAAGCATAAGGTGACACCATCGCAAGACTAACATGGCCAAGATGAAACCCTAATGACGGCGACCCGACGGCGTCACAATTAAAGGGTGACGCCGTCGCGAATGTAATCTTATATATAGAATCCGAATTTTTTTAGTTTTCAGTGTGTAGTCTTTTGGAGTAAAAACCTAAACCGAACCAAGGCTGTCTTGTACAGTATTTTAGGGTTCTAAACCCTATCTTACATCAAGATAAGTGTTTTACTTCATTAATTTAATTATGTCTTCAATTACTTGTGTGTATGCTTGCATGTTCTCCATGTCCGGCTAATTTACTTGTGTGTTTGCTTAGGGAATATTAAACTTAATTATTGAATATTGATTGGTTGTCTCTTATCTTAATTGTTAATGATCTAGTAATGCGATAGGTCATCCGTTGTGTAGTTAATGCTTGATTAATCTTTGTGAACCTTAGTTTATAACACCTAGAGTTGTTGTAGGCTAAACCATCCGAAGAGTACCTTAGAGTTAAAGTTTATAAATCCTAGAGACTCTGTAGGCGATAACCTTTGGTAGTTTCAAAGAGTTAGGGATAAACGCATATTCTACGACCTTAGACACACAACGCGATTAAGAATAAGGACGTGACAATTCAACCATCAATAGGAGATAATTAAGGAGTAATAAAACCTAAGTAAACACATCTTTAAACCATCATACGAGCACACAATAATTAGACATAGACTACCCTCACCTTAGTTAATTAGATAATTAGATAAGTAGAGTAATCGGTAGAAATACCAAAACCCCCAAATCCAAACCCCGAGATTCGTACCTTTCCATTTCCTAAAAAACATAAAAAGATAAAAAAATAATCTTCCTCAACCCCAACCTTAGCGTAGTAACCTCTCACTAGCATTCCTATTCCCCTAGAGAACGATATCAATTCCCGTCGCTTACCCTAATACTACACTACAACGATTAGGTTCACTGCCTAGGGTGTTGAAAAACTTGCTCGACGAAAGGAAGTTCCTTTGACCCCGAACGCGCTGCGTAAGCGTATCAGGGAGACAATACGCACTGCACTCTTTTTGTCCTTAGTCATGGTTTTGTCCCACTGGGTTTTCCTGACAAGGTTTTTAATGAGGCAGCATTCTTAAAGCATATTAATAATATGGACATACAAGAGGGAGTGTTATGAATAATATTATGTGGATGTCCATATAACCCATAAGAGGCCCATGGCCCAAGTAGCTATTAGGGTTTTACCCTAATATTTATCTTATATATACTCTTTGTAATCTCCTACACCATGATCTATTGAATAATACTTTTCACTCTCTCAATTCTTGTACACAACATGTGAGAATATATATGTTGTAGATAAATAGATATTTGTTTGTTTTATGTGCTGAATAAAGTGTTTGAACTAAAAACAATTATTGTTATAAGCTTTTATTTGAAATCAGTGTTGAATTAGAGGTTAAGAAGTGAGAGGGTAAATATGTAAAAATAGGTTAAAATTGATGACTTAATATAGAGACTCTCACTCCCATGATTTTTTCTAAGATGTCATCCAATTAAATTAAGCACAAAACAAACACTTAATTAATAATAAATTTACTTATTTATGAATTAAGGTTATTAGCAAACACTACCTAAGACTTTGGGGGGTTATCGGGGTGTTGATGTTAACAATCCGAGCCTTTAACGAGCTACTCGATCTCGAACTCATTTAACTCGAGCTCGAGCTTAATACTCGCGAGCTCGTGTGGTCTCAAACAAAAATTAGTGCTCGATTATTTTGACGAGCCGAGCTTTGAAAACTAATATTTGGCTCGGCTCGCTTGAAAACTCGTTTGATAATCACGAGTCGAACGAGCCAAACAAGCTAGTCGAGCTTAACGAGCCGAACAAGCTACTCGATCTTAACAAGCCAACACTTAATCTATATAAATTTTTAAGTTTATCTATACTACTTATAAAGCATTTAGCACCCTCTCTTCTAATTTTTTTTAAGATGTCATTAATGTCTTTTTTAAGCATTGCAATTTTTAATGAATATTATACACAATACATAGATTTTACTAATTTATCTTCCACAACATTTTAATGCTTCATTTATTATTTCTTTATGAATTAGTATAGTTTAAATGCAAAAATGCACATATAAATGAATATGATTTTAAAATGCATGTAAAAATACAAAGTTCTAAAACTATTATTATATCGTAAGAGTGTTTCGATAATCAATCTAAATAAATTTTGAATTATTTTAAATAAAATTAACCACAAAAGTAAAAAAAAAACGGTTTTTTGTAAAAATCGGGACAATTTTTTGAAGACAAATGATGCAAATGTGCAAATTTGTTGATTGCTGATTGAATGACTAATACATTAGTATGTTAATTATTATACTTTTCATGGATAACTCTAAATGATTGCTAAACATGTAACTTTTCTTTACATTATAAGCATTCTTTTATTTATATCTTCTATCTATATAGGACAAGTGTTATAACCAATATTAATGATATAAACATTTTCATAAATATATACTTTACAAGATATATACATTATAATCACTCTTTTAATTATATCTTTTATATATATGAGACAAGTGTAATAAACAATATTAATGATACAAACATGTTCAAAAATATATTTTATTTGCTTTTTACGAGGTGTTGATTATTACATATATAATTCATAAAAAAAGTTTCTACTTACTTGTGACTACGGACCACTATCAACTAATTTGACCATAATCGCATAACATTATTGACCACCGCGACGCAAAATCACGTCACTTTCAATTGTTTTTATATGAGTTAGTTTGATATTATCCATCATTTTTTTTAAAAGTTACTCAAACTCATTATGTTTTCGCTATTGGTAAAGTTATTGTAAGAGAAAACATAAAATTGAAAACATTTTTTGCCGAAAATTTTATTACTTGATACCCGCCGCCGCAACGATCGGGTACCCTACTATAATATTCTAAAGAGTTAAAATATGCGACATGAAACTTTTGGTATCCGCAAATTTATCGTCACATAAAACGTTTCAGAATATAAAGTATGGTTCATTGAAAATTTGTATTTCAGGTTACCCGCCGCCGCATCGCGCGGGTACCTGCTAGTTGTTTCTAATATGATTTAAGTTTTTGCTTAATATTTTCAAGTTGTATATTTACTTGAAAGTAAACATCCTCCTTTTTTTAGACTTTGTTTTATACGCTCTTTATTTGTCTTGTTTTCTTCTCTCTTTCAATGTGTAATGTGTTTTCTTTTACTTTTATTTCTTAACATGTGTTTTCTTTTACTTACATCTTTTATATCTAATACATTATTTCTTTTTAGTTATTACAAGTTTATCAACCAACTAAATGACAACTTTTTTTAAATTTAATCTATATAAATACACTTAGTTTATCTAAACTAATATAAATCATTTCAATGTGTGTTTTTATTTGTAAAAGTGTTAAGTGATTTAATTTTACACACTTTTGCTTTATATAACACCCCAATTTCAAACTTCCGTAAAATACATTATTGGACATTAAAAACATAAGTCTCCAACGCAAGTCAGAGTATAAAGGTCTTTTAACATCCTTAAAGATACAACTTAAAGCGTAAAAATTAAAACATTTGGGGCATAAGGATGTCGAGTTGAATTGGTCCCCTTTATTTAGTCCATTAGTCTCCTCGAGTCTGTACCTATTATTTTGAACCTGAAGATGTACAATAATTGCGTAAGCCTAAAGGCATAGTGAGGTCGTGTGTTGTTACATATAATATTGCACATATGATTCAAATGCATGATAAATGATAACACAAAATATAACTTATGAGATCCCAATAATTGTGTTACGGACTATTAATAATTTGTTACTAACCCTTTTTGCTAGTCTTATTGTTTTTAAAGTCGAAATCACAAAGATAAAGACTTAAAACATAATTGAAATATTATCAGTACATTTTCGTTCAAATTGTACTGATTAAAACAATGTACACGTATAATTTCATAAAATGCAAATGCACATGTATATAACAATAAATCACATAGACACCACGAGGGTTAGTTATTATGTTCTCTTTTCCTTAGTTTGTTAATTAAATGTGTTAATTGTAATTATTAAATGTTCTTTAATCCCAACAGTTTTGGAATTTAATTTTGGATTAGATACTTTATGCAATTAAAGGAAGATATGCTAAGGGAAAGACCGGGTTATGAACATTTAAAAGAGCAACTTCACATCGTATTCAGGCTGATTTACCACCAAGTGTTATGGATTTATTTATTGAATAGACGAGTATCCGTGCATAGCAACGGGATTTTATAGCGGCAGATAGTTTTAACGATAAAAAATGTTTATGAGTTATAAACTAAAAATAATAAAAGTTTGAAGATTAAACATAATGTTTGAAACCCGGTTCGACCCGGGTTGTTCAACAGGTTGAACCGTTCCGGTCGAAAAACGGGTAAATATAAACCGGGTCAACCCGACGGTTGGGTCAAAGCGGGTCAAATTAAACCGGGTCAACCCGTCGGGTTTGAAGCGTCCCGAGTAAACCCAGTTTTCAATGTGTATTAGTAGTTTTCTATTGAAGTGTTGCCATAATAGAGATTTAAAACATTACGTTAATATAAAGTTTCATTTATTGTGATGTTTTAAGTTTTTCCTTACCTAATATAAATTTTTCCACATTTTACATATTGACTTTTCCACTTTTCCACATTGACCATTTTGCTTTTATATGTGGTATAGATATAGATATAGATTATTGTCTCCACTCTTTACTAGTTGCAGCATTTGATTGTTAAAAAAGTCAAACTTGTGACAAATCTCACAAAATTTTTTATATTGTTCCTTTCACACCTTTATTTTGTAGTTATCGTACTACTTGAGTTGTTTGCTCGCATTAAAACTAAAAGCACGGACGCTAGTATAAACATATGGATCAGTTTATGTACTTTGACTTTTAAAATTCAAATGGTCTTCTTATACCTCAAAAAGTCAAATGCTTACAAATAAACTTACTACGAACCTCTTCACTATAAAGTTATCTTGTTGCACATTTTTCTTATCCATGTCCTAGTTATTAATCTTTTATTTGCAGGATGAGTATGAAGATTATATCAAAAGACAGAAACTACGAGAGCTAGTATTCTAAATTCAAATTTCAGAAGTGGTAGTGTGTCACCATTCAACACAAGTGGCATGAAACGTCCAAAAACTAGGGGATTTAAACCAAAGTTGCCCAAAGTGTACCTATAACGCATAAAATCTCTTTAATAAACAAACTTGATTATTACTGAAGTTACAGAAAATTTGTACTCATATTTGACACACTGGTTACTTTATACAAGTATGAATTAAGAAATTTGGACTAAAAGTATTTGGGGTCAACCCGACATGTGCTAAAAATACTCTTTTTGAACCGAACCTATTTTGACCCGTTACCGACCCGTCCATTTTGTTTCTTTAATTCAAAGAAACATTCTTATCATTTGGTCATAAGCTACACTTCCTTGCTTTTATAGAAATCTTGCAGGTTTCTGCTATATTGTCAAACAAAGGATTTAATGACCTCGACAGGCTGCGACATAGAATCCAGAGCCCCATGGCTTCTGCAGGTCTTACTTGCTGGAGTACTTTTCCATAAGAGGTGTTTTATTTATACAACATTAAAACTTAATGTGCACTTATAAAAATGACAGTACATTTGTGATAAATCGTGTGTTATGGCAGAGGTTAAGTAGGACCCCTGGAATGGCAATGGACCGGCAAGGAGCTCCAGCTAGTCCTAGTTCATACACAGTGAAGCGAATCGTGCGGTTAGATATTCATGTTCTTTCCCTAATGTAAGCTTTCAAGAAGATGCAATGACATACAACTTTATTCGAAGGATTTATTTTACATAAAATAACAATATACCTTTTCACTTGTCACGTTTTAGTCATTATACTCTTTTTTAGTACATCTAATTCCTTCATGACATTTTCTTTTTGGATTTTAGTTTAACTTTGTTGACCGGCTTCTCGGACCTAGAGGCAATTCACTAAAACGTATAGAAGCTACAACGGGTTTCCATGTGTATATACGCGGAAAAGGGTCAATCAAGGATCCCGATAAGGTTCTAAAATTCTATAACATAAAGATATATGATCTGATTTCGTGTGGTTTTCAAATTTAATATTTGATTGTGTATCTTATGCTATTTAAAGGAAGATAAGCTAAGAGTAAGATCGGGCTATGAGCACTTAAATGAGCAACTTCACATCTTAATCGAGGCTGATTTACCACCAAGCGTTGTGGATTTAAGTCTGAGGCAAGCACAAGAGATTATCGAAGAGCTTCTCAAACCAGTGGTATGTTACTAGTTTTCTATCTTCTTCTACATCTTAGAAACCTTTAATATCTATTTATCGTACTACCTGATGTATTACGTCACTTAAAAAATCATAGCACGAACACTAGTATGGATCATTTGCTGAACTTTGACTTTTGAAGTCAAATGGACTTCTTTAACTTCAATATTCATGATGATTCTCTCAAACAATTAACACGGATATCTTTTTACCTCTTCTTTCTGCTGGTGCAATAAGAGCTTGATTGCATTGCAGCCTCCATAGTGATATAAGCATTGTTGGCCGCGGCTCTGTTTACACTTTGGATGGTATAATTAAAGGATTGTATATCGCCTAGCCACTACTAATGCCTTCACTACTCTAATCCTGAGTCAAACCACATGAATATTGATGATGTACCCTCCGAGTAGCTCGAAGGACACTCCTCCGAGACGTGTCGAAGCCCTTCCATACGAAGGCCCAAGTTAGGATTCCAAAATATCCATAGGCGTCAAACCATTCGTTGGCACGAAGGTTACCTAAGGGGAACTCGCCATTCAAAGCCCTAAGCCCTTCGGGGTATGGCTGACGAAGGACAATGGATAAGGGAACCTCCTGACTTGGTCAAACCCACGATCTCCCTCTCTCTCTCTTGGCTTCCCCGTCAAGTCTGAGAACGTGGGTCACTAAGCCCTAGCGGTTATCCACAATCATGGAACGCCCCCATGATCTCCGACATTCATGCAGAAGTGCTCTCAACCCTATTTCATTCACTATAAATAGGTTGTACGGGCAATGGATTATGGTATGCTGATTTCACACTCATCTCTTTATTTTCACACACTTATACAACCATAACTCATACTTACTCTCACGCCGGAGGTGGTTCGCAGGGTCCTACCCCTGCGCAATCACTTAACGTAGTGTCTTAGTATTTCTTATTCTCAGGTTACAGGTGAGTCTTGGCTGGAACACACACCCCTCATTACTTTGATCCTCATCGAAGCCTGGTAGTGCAATCTTTTGCACAATCAGTGGCGCCATCCGTGGGACCACAACTATTAGTCCCGTAATCACCCAGTCCTAATACCTTAACCAACTACGCTACTTTTTCGGCATGGAACCAGGAAGAGAAGATTCACCTCCACCAGGTTTCTCTACTCTGGTCCCACTCACCACAACTAACACCGATAACCTCGCCCCCATAACAACCTCAACCTTCACCACACGATCTCGTTTGGAAACTACTCCCGTGCATCACGCCTCAACATCCGCTAACCCTATTCCGGACATCAGTCCCGCCTTCGTAGAGGCAAACTTTGAGGCCTTAGATTCTTTGCTAAGGGCTCACAAGAGACAAGTTCGTAACACAGAAATGCGGAGGGAGTTGGAGTACTCCAGCGAAGAATATGACGAGGAGATTGAAGTAGAGGACAGGCCTCAACCTATGGGCAGGGGGCGCTCGGCCCTACGAAATGGTTCCCCTTCTGTTAGAAGGTCAAATGGAAGGACCGTGGGTTTTGAAGAAGGACTCGGAGGAAATCCGGGTAGAAGGGACAGAATGCATGGTGAAAGAAGGAGCGAGAACTCCAACAGAGGAAGCAACCCAGTAAGAAATGGAGGGGTAAACCTGCCTCCTCTTCTAGCAGCACATTTGGGAAGAGAAGGGGCGGGGGCTCCAGTACCACCCTCTTATGTTTCGAGTATCGGAGATCCATCTCCCTACTCCAACATGAACCAATTACCCCCTCCAGGAATGAATCCCTACTTACCTACTCAAACCTACAACACTTACCCTCCAAATGGTTCAATCCCAAACCAGAATTACCAGCAGATGCCCTACGGACAGATTCCTACACAATCGATGGGAATATACCCTTCGTACCAAACTTCCACTGCATACCCTACCTATTCACAGCCATTTCCTAACCCGTATAACTACACCTGTTTATCCACCTCCATACAACCCTTATGGTGCCGAAGTCTCTGGAGCTTGCACACCCTTCGTGAAATGGATCGAGGACTACCCTTTACCTGACGGCGTGAAGATGCCTACTCATATAGGCACCTACGACGGAAAAGGTGATCCCGATAACTTTCTCCACTTATTTGAAGGCGCTATCAAAATGCAAAAGTGGGTCATGCCGGTAGCATGCCATATGTTCACTTACACGCTCAGAGACTCCGCAAGAATATGGTGGAACGGACAGAAGCTGGGAAGCATTGTGAGTCTAGATGATCTTAAGGCTAAGTTCCGGTTACACTTTAGCCAGCAGAAGAAGCACACCAAAACTCACTTAACCGTGCACACCATCAAACAAAGGGACAACGAAAGCACGAGGGCCTTCGTTACCAGATACTGATAACGCTACACGCGTCGTTCGGGGTCAAGGAAACTTCCTTTTCTTCGAGCAAGTTTTATAACACCCTAGGCAGTGAACCTAATCGTTGTAGTGTAGTAATTAGGGTAAGCCACGGGTATTGATATCGTTCTCTAGGGGAATAGGAATGCTAGTAGGGAGTTACTACGCTAAGGTTAAGGTTGAGGAAGATTATTTTTTATCTTTTTATATTTTATGAAAATGGAAAAGTACGAATCTCGGGTATTGGATTTGGGGGGTTGGTATTTCTACCGATTACTCTACTATTATCTAATTATCTAAACTAAGGTTGTGGGAGTCTATGTCTAATTAATGTGTGCTCGTATGATAGTTTAAAGATGTGTTTACTTAGTTTGTATTACTCCTTAATTATCTCCTATTGATGGTTGAGTGTCACGTCTTATTCCTAGTTGCGTTGTGTTTCTAAAGTTGTAGGGTATGCGTTTCTCCCTAACTCTTTGAAATTACCAAAGGGTCTTGTCTACAAATCCACGTAGAGATTATAGACTCCTACTCTAAGGCACTCTTCGGATGTTTTAGCCTACAATCACTCAGGTAATCATACTCTAAGGTTCACAAAGATGAATCAAGCATTAAGTACACAACGAATGACCTATCGCATTACTAGATCATTAATCAACTAAGATAAGAAACAACCAATCAATATTCAATAATTAAGTTTCATACTTCCTAAGCAAACACACAAATAAATTAGCCGGACATGGAGAACATGCAAGCATACACACAAATAATCAAAGACATAATTGAATTAATGAAGCAAAGACTTATCTTGGTGTAAGATAGGGTTAAAAACCCTAAAATACTGTACAAGACACCTTAGGTTCGGTTTTAGGTTTTTACTCCAAAGACTCTCCACACAAAGACTGAAAAATTCGGATTCTATATATAAGATTACAATTGCGACGGCGTCACCTTATGTTTAGTGACGCCGTCGTGTCGCCGCCATTAGGGTTTCGTCTTGGCCACGTTAATCTTGCGACGGCGTCACCTTATGTCCGTGACGCCGTCCTCTTCAGCTTCTGACGTCGTCTGGATCGCATCTAGGCCGTCTGAGTAGCGACGGCCTACTCTTTCACAACTAGACGCCGTCTCTTGAAAACACGAGTTTTGCGTTCTGACCCGTCACAATAATTCTCCGACGGCGTCGCAAATAGAACCTGACGCCGTCGCCTTCTACATTCAGCGACTGTGAGTGTCTGATTTCGACTTTGGCCATTTTCTTCATATATTCGCGCCTTTCTGTCCAAATAAGTGTCATTCCAGCATTTTGCCTTCACGAGACCTAAAAAGTGAAAAGGAACGATATTAAGCAATAACGGATACAAAAGTGGTCAAATAAGGACTTAAACGACCCCTCAAAATGGTACCTTTTAAAACCTTATCAGATACACTGATGAAACTTTACAGATTATGGGTCTACACGAAGATCAGAGGATCTCTGGTTTTGTACATGGCCTCCGAACTCGAAGCTTGGTGGAATTCCTATCCACCGATCTTCCCAACACTTACAAGGCCTTGATTGAGAAGGCTTACACCTGGATTGAGTCTAAGAAGGTAGCAGCAAACGGGGCTCCGATAGAGCCAAAGGAAGCATCTGACAAATTCTCTAGAGGGTCCTCCTGGGAAGGATCCAAAAACAAGAAGAAGAACAGAGATCGCTTCACCCCCTACAACAAAGGCTCGAACCATGGATTTCTGGCAAACTTGGTTAAATCTCCCCGAGAAATCCTGGCGACAGAGAAGGCCGCAAAATCCTTCGATCCTCCGCCTCGGATGATAACACGCGGCAAAGCCAGAGACATGTCCAAGTACTGCCATTTCCATGAAGATCATGGACATGACACGAACAACTGCAGGGAATTAAAGAAGCAGATCGAAGAGGCAGTACGATCTGGACAGTTAGCACACCTGGTCAAAGGCATAAAGAAGGGAAAGGACAAATTCTCTGACACTCAGCTAGGAGAATGGAAGGGGAACAAGAAAGAAACTATGCCCGCGGAAGCTCCAATACTAATGGTACACAAACGCGACACTACCTTGAAAAGGAAGGAAGCAGAAGAAGAGCTAGGAAGTGTGGGGGAAATAACCTTTCCCCACATTTTAGGGCAGACACCTTCGACCGATCCCGTGATCATCAAGGTACACATATCCAACAGGGAAGTGAACCGAGCGTATATGGATTGCTGAAGCTCCTGCGAAATCATCTACGAGCATTGTTTCCTAAAGCTCAAGTCGTCTATACGCTCACGAAGGGTCGACTCGAAGGCACCGCTAACAGGGTTCTCTGGTGAACACTCATGGCCTCTGGGAGAAGTACCGTTGGAAGTCACCATAGGCGAAGGCCCCTTATCCCGCACGGAGACACTCATTTTCGTCATCGTAAGGTCATATTCTCCTTATAATTTATTAATAGGGAGAACAGCTATGCAAAAAATAGGAATTGTTGTTTCTACTATACATGCGGATGTTAAGTTCCAAACCCCCTTTGGAGTAGGAACTGTTCATTCTAGTTATAAAGCGGATAAGGGTGTATATGGTGTCAAAAAGATCAGAGAGGAATCGGAGGAGCCTCCGATGGCAATTCTTAGTTGTACAGATGCAGAGGAGCGAGTTGTCGTAAACCCTAGCTATCCTGAACAGACAGTGGTAGTAGGGAAGCAACTCCCGGTGAATTTCAAGGCGAAGCTCACAGAACTGTTACGTACTAACCTTGATGTCTTTGCTTGGAAATATTCTGACATGACAGGTGTTCCAAGAACATTGCTGATAGATGGACATTCCTTCGGAACGGAGCATAAACTCAATGAGTACAAGCACATTGAGCCCATAAAGCAGAAAAAGAGAAGCCTTGCCCCCGAGAGAAACGCTGCAGCTTGCAAAAAAGTTGATGAACTTACACAAGCAGGCATCCTAAGGGAGGTTAAATACCAAACTTGGGTGGCCAACCCGGTGCTGGTAAAAAAGAGCGACGGAGGGTGGCGCATGTGCGTGGATTTCACTGACATCAACAAAGCATGCCCTAAGGATTGCTACCCCCTACCCGAAATCGACTGGAAGGTAGAATCCTTGGCAGGCTTCCGGTTAAAATGTTTCTTAGATGCCTACAAGGGGTACCATCAGATCCAGATGGCCAAGGAGGACGAGGAAAAAACAGCCTTCTACACAAGTAAAGGTGTCTACTGTTACAGAAAGATGCCCTTCGGTTTGAAGAACGCAGGGGCTACTTACCAACGTCTCATAGATAAAGCCTTCAACAAACAGATAGGCAGGAATCTCGAAGCCTACGTTGATGACATGGTTATCAAGAGCAAGACTGAGGAGGACCTACTCCTTGATGTACATGAAACATTCGATCAGCTCCGGGCAATCAACATGAAGCTGAACCCTAAGAAATGCTCCTTCGGTGTCGAGGAAGGACAATTCTTAGGACATTTGATCACTAAGCAGGGGATACGAGCTAACCCCTCTAAGGTCAAAGCCATCTCCGATCTCCAAGCCCCTAAGTGTCTAAAAGATGTGCAGAGCCTGAATGGGAAGTTGGCAGCCTTAAGTCGATTTTTGTCGAAAGGAGCTGACAGGTCCCTACCCTTCTTCAAGACACTCAAAGGATACACGGACAAGAAAACTTTCCAATGGAGCCAGGACGCTGAAATAGCCTTTCAGAAGATGAAGGAGTTCATTGAAATACTTCCAACACTTACAGCCCCAATCAAAGGCGAAGTGTTGTTTATGTATTTGGCATCCTCAGCAGAAAGTATTAGCGCAGTCCTTATGGCAGAGAGAGAAAAGCGACAGATCCCAATTTACTTTGTTAGCAGGGTCCTACAAGGGGCGGAGGTCAACTACCCAACCTTGGAGAAGTTAGTGCTCGCCTTAATTTACGCAGCAAGGAGGCTCCGACGCTATTTCCAGGCCCACCCAGTTACAGTCTTAACCGATAAACCACTGAAGCAGATCTTGTCTAAACCTGAAATGTCTGGAAGGGTGGCTAAATGGGCTATTGAACTCGGAGAACATGAAATCGAGTTTAAAGGACGTAGTTCTATCAAAGGGCAAATCCTTGCAGACTTCTTGGCAGAAACACCTTCCGAACCCGATGAAGAAAAGGAAAAGCCCAAAGCTAATCTTTCTCAAGTGCAGGTTGAATGGAAGCTTTACACAGATGGAGCATCCAGTTCCGATGGCTCCGGAGCAGGTCTAATGTTAGTCAGTCCTGAAGGGAAGGAGCATACATATGCTCTTCGGTTTGAGTTCGAAGCCACAAACAACGAAGCAGAATACGAAGCGCTACTAGCAGGACTCCGACTAGCCAAAGATATGGAGGTCAAAGCTCTCGCGGTCTTCGTAGATTCCCAATTGGTGGCAAACCAAGTGACAGGTTCCTACGAAGCAAGGCAACCCGTCATCAAACAGTACTTGGAAAAGACAAAAGAGATGCTCGAAAACTTCAACTCTTACACCATCCAACATGTTCGTCGGAACCAGAAAAAAAAGGCAGACGCATTAAGCAAGCTAGCTTCCATGGCTTTCGCTCATCTCACTAAGGAGGTTCTCGTGGAAGTCCTTCCTGAAAGATCCATCGTTCTCAAAGAGGTCGCCGATGTGATTCACGAAGAAGGAGAGACATGGATGACTCCCATAAGGGAATATTTGATAAGTGGTCTTCTCCCTAAAGATCCCAAGCTTGCAAGAAAGATTCGAGTTAAGTCCCCGCAGTACCGGCTAATAGGGGAAACCCTATATAGGAGGTCGTTTTTATCACCTTGGTTACGATGCATAGGCCCCAAGCAAGCTTCGAGCATCATAGCCGAAGTCCATGAAGGATCTTGCGGTCTCCATGCAGGACCTCGCTCAGTTGTCTCGAAGATAATGAAGTTGGGCTACTATTGGCCCTCGATGCACAGGGACGCAACCGAAATCATCCTCAAGTGTGAAGCTTGTCAGATACACTCAAACGTTCCAAAAATGCCGAAGCAAGATATGACAAGTGTGACATCCGCGTGGCCCTTCTCCCAGTGGGGCATCGATATTGTAGGGCCTATGCCTATAGCTCCCGGAGGAGTCAAGTTCTTGCTAGTAGCGATCGACTACTTCACCAAGTGGGTGGAAGCAAAACCCCTAGCCTCGGTGACAGGAAGACAGATTGAGAAGTTTGTATGGGAACACATTGTGTGCAGATTCGGAGTACCCCACATCATCATATCCGACAACGGGAAACAGTTTGTCGAAGGAGTCTTCTATGACTTCTGTCAAGGGCTCAACATAAAACAATCCTGGACATCCGTCTATCACCCACAAGGTAATGGACAAGTGGAGGTTACAAACAGAGAAATCGTCAAAGGGATCGAGAAAAGGCTAGGTCGAACTCATCATGGATAGGTGGACGTGCTCCCTCAAGTCTTATGGGCTCACCGGACACATCCTAAGTCAAGCAACGGAGAAACCCCCTTCAGCCTAACATACGGAACAGAAGCGGTCATACCTTCAGAACTAATTGTACACACGGAGCGTGTGGCAACGTATGATGCCTCCCAAAATGACGATACGATCAGGGAAAACCTTGATCTCCTAGAAGAAAGGAGAGAAATAGCCTCCATCCGAGAAGCAATACACAAACATAAGATCGAAGGCTACTATAACAAAAGGGTCAGACCTTCCACTTTCAAGCCCGGAGAATATGTATTGCGCCTCAACAGTGCAAGCAAAGCAGAGTATCAGGGAAAACTGGGACCAACTTGGGAAGGACCCTACATGGTAGCTGAGGCCTACGGCAATGGAGCATACAAATTGGCCACTCTTCTCGGAGAACCCATCGACAGAACATGGAATGGTACGAACCTTCGAAAGTTCTATGTTTAAGAAGTACTTTAACTTTTTTCTTGTAATCAAAAGCTTCTCAAGGGAAAGCACACATTATTGGTAGTTGTCTTAGTTTTCATTTCAAGAATGATGTAATCCTCCCTACCAATTCAATGATAAATAAGACATTTCCCACAAATCTCTTGCTTCGTTTTTTAAACACAAAGATTTGTTCAACCAAGTCGTTAATGAGTTTCAATGTCGAATGGCTTGAGGTGTAACATATGCCTTATTATTCAAAGCCAACTTAAACATTCACATTAACTCTCCTAGTAGATTTTGGCGCTTGTAAAAAAAAATTTAACAAAGCCATGCTATATAAAGGATCTGAGATAGAGTGGGTCGCGAACCTCTGTCAATGGTCAAGTTGGCCATTATATTCTTGGTGTTGTAATTTACACACAATGAGGTTGTTGAACCTTAGGTTGTAAAATTTAAGCGTCGCAAAAATGGCGTAAGAGAAGTTTACATAACAAACTTAAGCTAAGTATGTAGAGGTATGTCCTTTACACTATTGCATTCAAAATACGGGCTACTGCCCTTATACCTGCATAAGGAGCCTAGACTCCTGTCAAATTGTTTTTGGCCCATGGCCATACATCACAAGCATTTAAATTGTTTGGGAAACAAGACACACATTGTCACATAAAATAAATTGTCTTAAGGGTACATGCCACCATTTGGAACCAAATTACTGCTAACAGAGCAGCCTTCATTCTTGTTTCTTCGGAGAGGGAGTGGAGGAGGGTTGCACTGGGACTGGTTTAGTAGACATGGTCTTCTTGGTTGGAGTGGTAGGCTTAAGTTTCCGAGGTTTCTTAGACAGGAGATCTTCAAGGGGTGCCATTGGATCTTTGGTTGCCTCAGCAAGGAAGGAGTACTCTGCAGTTGCAAATGCATTTCCTGCCTCATCATATTCAGCCTGCGAAGTGGGACGGTAGCATTCAATCTTGGAGAGGTCCACAGGCTTACCTGTTTTGGCGACCTCCTCCAGAGCCAAACACCGTCCATGAAATAGGGATGACTTGATGACCTTCCACATCTGAGCTCCCAGCTCGTCACTATGATAGAGTTCCATAGCTATGTAGGGAACCACCTTCGAAACAACTTCTACACGATCTTTCTGCAGCATCTTATACCTCATTTGCAGGCCATCGATCTCCTCCCTCAACTTTACCTCTACCTCTCCAAGCCTAACCTTCTCACTTTCCAACCCAACGCATTTAGCCTCGAGAGCAGCATTCTGACCAGTGAGAGTAATAACCTTGGCTTCTTCCAGTTTGAGATTGCCACGTTCCACGGTCAACTGAGCTATCTTTTCTCGAAGGTCTTGGACGACGGGGTTCTTCTCAACGTTCCCCTCAATCTCGTCACACTTTGCTTCCAGCTTGGCCACGGTTCTGAGCAACCCCCTGGTCTGGGCATTCAAGTGATTATCCATCACCGCCTGCCTCGCAACCCCATTATCATGCATGTCACAGAACTTCTCAATGGACATGTTCTCTAGCATACTCTTCCACTGTGGAGGGGTCACATGGTCAACAATCCGATGACAAGCTAAGGCATTTGGAAGCTCCTTCGTCTCTGGAAGACCTACGAGCAACAAAATATACACAGGTTAGCATAACAGTTATATTTTTACCTTCACAATGTCTCATAAGACAGAAATACTTACCATGAACCTCAACGGATTCATCGGGCAATTCGAAGGCAGACTTGATAAGCTTTCTGCCCTCGGTACTTTTATGCTTCACAACTCTACTCCCAGAGGTAGGCAAGAGATTCTTCCTTTTGTTGGATTTCACAGCCTTGGCCGCTGTCCCTTTCCTACTCTTTAGCCTATCAGCTATTCCTGTTGAGCCAACGACGGGGACATCCTCATCCGCAGGATCGTCCGAGTTAGCAATGTTCTCCACCAGTTGGGATGTGACCGCCACAGCAGATTGTGGGGGTGTTGATGAAATAGGCTCTGGCTTCAGGATGCTTACCTCATTGTTATTCATAGATGTTGAAGGGGAGCCAACGCCATAAGACTCCTCAGCTTTCTCCGCAGGCATGAAACTTAAATCTTCATCAAATTCTTGGAACATGAAGTTTCTGAACGACATCTCTGCAAAATCAAAGCAAAAAGAAATAAATATCAGTGCTACATTGGTCCTATTCAAATAAAAGTGGATAAACATACTTTTTCCTTGGTATATGATCATAGGCTTCTTGGGAGACCCCTCCCAACTCTGAGAAATCCCAGCCATGTATAAGATGGCTTCAGGGAATACTTGCACATCCACAGGATACTTTGCCAAACGCAGATAACAAGGATCACTCTGAACCTCGTAGGGCAGGGGGTCATTATACCGTTTAGCATTATACCTATTCTCTTTGTTCAACAGCTCTGAATATGTAGGGGGAACAATAGTGTCTTGCACGTAGAAAAAGCTACCCTTCCAACTCGATATGTTTGTGTAAACTTTTTCAAACAGATTGGGTACATCTGGCTCAGGTCTTTTTGCTAGTGTCAACCAATTGCCCCCGGGGTACAAGTTCAAGAATCCTCTTAAAACTGTCAAGGTTGGTTCATATCCGTAGGCTTTGCACATTACTATGAATGTAGTCAATTTGGCAAACCCAAAGGGATTAAACCTAGAGATGTGAACTTTGTAGTATTGCATAAACTCTAAAATCAGTGGATGTAACGGAATCCTAAGGTTTGAGTGACTAAATGCATGTGTATACAACCCTACGAAACCTGTAGGAGCATCAAAGATACCCTGAGAAGGTTTGGGTAGCATCACTTTGTGTTCTATTGGGATGGGATAATTGGCTAAGTGATCATGAAGATCTTTTGCAGACAATGTACACTTTTGCTGCTTTATAATAAACTTGGAATCCATTTTTTATATATAAAAAAAAACAGCAAACTTTCAGTACGAAGGAAGGATTACCTTTAGTTTCGGAAGTGAAGGCGATGAAGTTTTACTGCGTGTGGAGGTGAGACGAAGAGAGTAAAATAAACTAGGGTTGCATCTACCCCCTTTTTATACTCCCTTTTCTCTCTCAAACACCGTACACGTGTCCCAGGGATAAGTCTTATCCGGGTCAAATTTTTTAAATTTTGAATAAAGGCGACTTTTGGTCTCCGGGTAAGTTGGGGAAATGTGATTCCTGTAGCGGGCAGTAGTAATAAGTGATTAGCATTAAATGCGCTAAGTCAGGTACATTATTATCCTTTAACTAACACACTTCGCAGCAGGATGATATTTTTTCGCAGCATAAAGTCGAAAGCAATGTCTCCTCGCTCATATACATCACTTTCGACTGGGGGGCTTGATGATGTACCCTCCGAGTAGCTCAAAGGACACTCCTCCGAGACGTGTCGAAGCCCTTCCATACGAAGGCCCAAGTTAGGATTCCAAAATATCCATAGGCGTCAAACCATTCGTTGGCACGAAGGTTACCTAAGGGGAACTCACCATTCAAAGCCCTAAGCCCTTCGGGGCATGGCTGACGAAGAACAATGGATAAGGGAACCTCCTGACTTGGTCAAAACCACGATCTCCCTCTCTCTCTTGGCTTCCCCGTCAAGTCTGAGAACGTGGGTCACTAAGCCCTAGCGGTTATCCACAATCATGGAATGCCCCCATGATCTCCGACATTCATGCAGAAGTGCTCTCAACCCTATTTCATTCACTATAAATAGGTTGGACGGGCAATGGATTATGGTATGCTGATTTCACACTCATCTCTTTACTTTCACACACTTATACAACCATAACTCATACTTACTCTCACGCCGGAGGTGGTTCGCAGGGTCCTACCCCTGCGCAATCACTTAACATAGTGTCTTAGTATTTCTTATTCTCAGGTTACAGGCGAGTCTTGGCTGGAACACACACCCCTCATTACTTTGATCCTCATCGAAGCCTGGTAGTGCAATCTTTTGCACAATCAAATATCATTTCTTGTTCACACATAAGCCTTTTCATATTCTGATAATGCATATTTAAAGATTGATAAACTCGTGTTTGCATTTACAAATTATCCAAAATAGCCGTGAAGCATGCTGAAATGAAAATGTAACGAAGTAAAGAACGATGACAGGATTTCAACAAGTAATGAACATCTAAAAGGCTTGCCATAATTAAATACACAAGCAATAAGGCATCTATCCATGGAATAATAAAAATCACATTAAACTTGATAGTAATACCGATTTCACAAACCTTGCTACAAATCACATATTTGAAAAATATGTAGCATATACTGCATCTACAATCACATAAGATTCCGTAAATGACATTACTTAAAAACATCAAATCAG
Organism: Chrysanthemum seticuspe; assembly: GCA_019973895.1. Taxonomy (NCBI): domain Eukaryota; kingdom Viridiplantae; phylum Streptophyta; class Magnoliopsida; order Asterales; family Asteraceae; genus Chrysanthemum; species Chrysanthemum seticuspe. The sequence goes on from BPTQ01000009.1 coordinate 314,521,813, forward strand.
TGATAAAAAATTAAAATAGATGAAAGTGATTTTTCCACACCTTAACTACAAAATAAGTACCTCCCCTCCTTAGGTAACATGTCACTTTCTTAATCCACACCTTGAAAGGTAGCCTTCATCCTTTTGATCAGTTATTGTTAGAATATATATGTAAATTCGAGTGATCAAGGAGAAGTAGCGATTCCTTGTAAGAGCCTATGAAGAATGAGCCATCTACTCAAGAAATCCCAAGATTTTTTATTTCTTGTGAGCAGGGGTCATAAACATTAAGTGTGGTAAACCTTGAGTCCTTCCCCACAATTCGAGTTTCAAATATAGTTTCACCATTCTTCCTAAACCCCAATATTTTACTTACACGTGCGCCAATTTGAGAATAGCTTTCTAAAAGACGAATCATGCTCCATCACCCATACACCACAACAAATTGCTCCCTCGACCTTAACGTGTCCAGACATAACAAGAGACCCCCTTAACTTAGAAACTGAAACACCTGAGATCAATTTGTTTGTTAAGGTATCTGGTAGGTCTACCACTTTAAATTCCTTGGTAATCAAATCAAATGACACAACCATATGATTTGTGGTAAATACACCATCATCAGTAAAAGTCTCCTCATAAACACCCCAATAAATAAACCTATCAATAACAATCTGAGTTGAATTACCAAGTCTAATTGTTTGACGCAGCAAATTACCACTTGGAATCACTTTTCAAGCCCCCGAACTCAATGTAAAGACTTCAACATGCCAAGGCGTGCCATTTATACAATTCATTTTCACAACAGTAGGATCTTTAGTAACGGGACAAACACCGAAACCATAATGAATCCGACTATAAGTGTGAGGGGCAGCAATACTAAATGCTTTTCCGATTGACGGATTCCAAATAACAACCATCCATTTTTTATAACCTTCATGGAAACCATACAAACAGAGTAATCCATGACACGAACCAACAACGTACCTAAGACTATATTGTTTAAGCAAAGGAGACACAACAAATGGAACAAGCTGTTGTTGTGGTACCTTAAAAGTTTCGATATCATCGTCTACCAAACAAATGTGCCCATCCAATCTGTAGCTTAGAATAAGACTGTGTGATTGCGTATGGCAAGCGACGTAACCTTTGATAAAGTCAGGGCTGTCGATGAAAGACTTCCAAGGTTTCGAAACCGACCTGAAGTGAATCAAAAGCTTCACGGGAAACCATTTGATGATTTCCATTTGGATATCAAATGGAATGTTATCTGACATTTTAAAAAAGGGTTTTTCTAGGGTTTATAATAACTTTTGAAATAGGTTGAATTAGTGAAAACTGAATTTTTCAATTTTGTTTTTCTAGGGTTTATAATATTGATGGTTGAATTGTCACGTCCTTATTCTTAATCGCGTTGTGTGTCTAAGGTCGTAGGGTATGCGTTTATCCCTAACTCTTTGAAACTACCAAAGGTTATCGCCTACAAAGTCTCTAGGATTTATAAACTTTAACTCTAAGGTACTCTTCGGATGGTTTAGCCTACAACAACTCTAGGTGCTATAAACTAAGGTTCACAAAGATTAATCAAGCATTAACTACACAACAGATTACCTATCGCATTACTAGATCATTAACAATTAAGATAAGAGACAACCAATCAATATTCAATAATTAAGTTTCATATTCCCTAAGCAAACACACAAGTAAATTAGCCGGACATGGAGAACATGCAAGCATACACACAAGTAATTGAAGACATAATTAAATTAATGAAGTAAAACACTTATCTTGATGTAAGATAGGGTTTGGAACCCTAAAATACTGTACAAGACAGCCTTGGTTCGGTTTAGGTTTTTACTCCAAAAGACTACACACTGAAAACTAAAAAATTCGGATTCTATATATAAGATTACATTCGCGACGGCGTCACCCTTTAATTTGTGACGCCGTCGGGTCGCCGTCATTAGGGTTTCGTCTTGGCCACGTTAGTCTTGAGACGGCGTCACCTTATGCTTGTGACGCCGTCTGGATCAAATCTAGGCCGCCTGAGTTGCGACGACCTACTCTTTTAAAGCCTGACACCGTCACTTGTAAATAAGCAATTTGGCTACTGAGCCGTCACAAAAGTGATGTGACGGCGTCGCAGATAACACATGACGCCGTCCCCTTCAGTTCCAGCAGTCTGAGTGGCTCGATTCTTGACTTTGGCCATTTTCTTCGTATATTCGCGCCTTTTCGTCCGAATAAGTGTCATTCCAGCATTTTGCCTTCAAGATACCTAAAAAGTGAAAAGGAACGATATTAAGTAATAAAGGATACAAAAGTGATCAAATAAGGGCTTAAACGACCCCTCAAAAATGTACATTTTAAAACCTTATCAAATATACCTATACTTTGTATTTGCTTGTCCTCAAGAAAATGTGCTTTTAGCCAATTAATTTATAAGTTAGGGGTCATGAAGCATTGGTTTAAAACAATCCACAACACATATAAGCCCCGCAAAAGTCATAACAAGCACGGAAATTATATACTAGCACCTCACATGGGGTATTTGGATACTCACATCTCTCGGGTGTATATGAAATATAACAAGTTGGAAATGGAAGATAAACACTCATTAACCGGTCCTAGTACATAGATTACCATAGGCTTGAGACTAGATCAAACCTCCATCGCTTTGGCGTAAGCACCTAGGAAAGACTATCAAAGAGGTCTTTTAAAGGGTTATAATGTTAGGCTTACGGTAGGGAAACAAAGGGTGTGGTGGGATAGGCTATTTAGTGGTGGCAAGTCAAAAATCTTTTTGTTACAAGCATGCAAAGAATGGTGTTGCTAAGCCAAGGCTCGACACTCTAGGCTCTAGATAACTGAAGCAAACAAATTAAAAATTAAAGAAAAATGCAGGATGGTAGCCCGTTTTTTTTTTTTTTTTTTTTTTTTTTTTTTTTTTTGAACACTCTATTTTTTTTTTCTTTTTCACTTTTTTTTTTCTTACACTTTTACTCTACCATCCTCTACGGTAACATCAAAATGATAGGGATTTATAGGAACATCCCTACATTTGAGTTTTTATTACTCTAACACTAATTTGACCCAAATTGAAAAGATCAAAACACTTGGAGTACATTATTACGCAAATAAAGGGAATTTGAATTTAACGTTCCCTTCCCGTCATTTCATAAACTTTAACTTTTCCCATGAGTCCCAATCGTCCCAAAACTGTGTACAAAGGATATGACTCGACCTAGCAACTTATGCAAGCAACTAGATAATTGAACTAAGGGTTTTTAGGGTGATAACAATAATGCACTAAAAGTGAGTGCATACAAGGTAGGCTAAGGCGATTTGGGTGTACATTTAGGGGTGGGGTGTAAACAATGCTCTTCATTGATATTCTGGAAAACCGAAACATCACGAGAACCGCGAAAAGGATAGGCTCTGAGGGGTTAACTAGGGGTATCGTGTACTAAAGATGAGTACAACGCAAAGGTGGGGAGAATTATTCAACCGATGTGGAAGAAGTAGTTATATTACGGGTATCAAACAAGGGTTATCCTAATGCCTCTTATCATTTAGTTATTCCTAACTACACAAGTGTAGTCTTACTAGCGATCTCGGGATGCATCACAAAACAAGTTCTAGAATCTAATATACTACCGGTTCACACACTAAGCATTAAAGATGAATGCTTTAATTCCTACTAATCTAAGGGCGATCCTCACATTTTGGGTGGAATTTAAGTGGTAAAGGGTTTTTGTGATAGTCATATAACTTCCTATCCATGAGACGCTTTTGTTAAGACTAATGGCCCACTCCTATATGTCATGAAAAATTTTAAATTTGGTGCCAAAATTACCCTAACCGACATTTTCTCATGGTTTATTACACAAATGCAATTGGACAAAGCAAGTAATCAAGGGTAAGCATAGTTTCAAAGTTCTCGTTTTATTTTCCCTCCCTACACTTAAACTGAACATTGTCCCCAATGTTCCCCGAAAGTATCAAAGTTATGATAATGGAAGGTAATAAAAGATAAAAGAAACTAGTACTCCCCTGATTAGCTCGGTAGGATCCGTGTAAAGTGGTGGTTACATCTTTCTTCAAGAAGAACGTTTGCGTGAAAAGCTCCTTCTCATCTTATGTATCTTCTTCTTGATAAATTAAACCTGCACACTTGAAGAAAACAAACAACCCAATGCATCAAACTGAACAAAGAAAAATCACAACAAGATGTAATTCCAGACTTAAATAAGATATAATGCTTGTGGAATGGATGTTTGCAGATTTTCTAGAAAATTAAGACGTGAAAAATTCCAAAAATTTATAAGTAGCACAGAAAACGAGAAAAAGTAGTAAGCAGTTTCTACTCCTCCTGACGCCGTCAGGTTATCATGACAGAAACTGGTCTGCGATTTTTTGGAAAAAATTATGGAAAATTTTTATCTTTAAAATCTGAAAAAGTTTCATGCAATAACATCCATTATGACTCGATACAAGCATTTGACTCGAACAAACACACATGTATATCTTTTAAATAATTGTAATTCTCATGTTCACGTTTCTTTTGAAAACGTGTGTAATCCTCCCTACACTTATCCCTTATGTAAAATACCTTTATATGTTATTAAGACGAGGTTAAAGACAAAATAAAGCATTTTTACAAATTCAAACATGAGAATAAATAATCAATAAAAGATATACGACACACAAATAAAAAATGAAAAACAAATACACATGGGTTGCCTCCCAAGAAGCGCTTGTTTTTGTTCGAGTCACGAGCCTGACTCTACCCTTGTTTAACGGATAAAGGGGAGGTTTTCCCTACACTTAAGCTTAAGTGCGGGTGATAGTAGCGATACACACCCTTAGGGTGGAAATTTGCTACGTGAGGAGAGGGTGATGGGTGATTTATATGCTCAAAGGAGTGTGCTCCATTCATTATAACCTTACCTAATTCTATTCGTGTAGCGGGTGAATCAAATCTCTCTCCTAAAAATGGATCATCTTCTATCAACTTCAAAAGATTCTTAGTTAAGTATCCATCTTGACCTAATAAACCCGGTTTAAACCCATAATGTTTCTTGTTATCAACCATGAATGGGTGATATAAGTGTGTAAGGTCATGGGTTACTCCTATATTAGCTTCCACTCTACATGGCCTAGAGTCTACCACCTTTATCAAGCAACTACCCGGTTTATTTATTTTGATGGGTGGATTGGGGCCTAATTCAATTCCAAGATTCACATCTAAAGACGGAAAATTGGGTAAGGTTTTTGGTTGAGGCTCCGGTTCATCAAATTAGGAACTTCCCTAAGACTAAGAGAGAGGTCCTGACGACAAGCATCTAAACCTACATTCTCTAGTGGCATTTGGTCCAAAGGTTCTATATCAATCGGGGTTCCTATAGTCTCTTCTACTTCTTCCGGGTAAGTTATAGGCGATGCGTGTTCTTCAAGTAATGGTAGAGCTTGTGGGCTTGGAGTTTCCACCTCATTCTCCATTATATCTAGATCTCCTAAATGTTCATCATGTGTTTTAGTATGATCTGACCCAAATACACTCCTAAGCATCTCAAATCCTTCTTTGGCCATTTCAAATTCTTGGTCCGATTCATAAGAATTGTTCTCAAAAACTTGACCACTATGTTCTATTTGCCTAAAGGATTCCTCACGCGTGTCATATGTTTTGAAATCTATCCCACACATGCAACTAAGTATTTTAGCTTCAACCATCTCACAATCTTGTTCGGGTTTAGGTTCCATGTTCTTAAAAACTAGGTCTTTTTTATCATGGTGCCTAAGATTGGATAAATCCTCCTTATCCATTCCCTCAAGTTGTGACAGCTGATGGTTTATGCTTAGGAGGCTTTTCTCAAAAAATTTCCATATGATCTTACTAAAAGGAGTTGATCCTGACAATGATCGTTGAATAGAAGTCACACAAGCACAAAATTTATCAAATCCATCCAACCTTACACCCGTCTCCTTTTGGATATCTCTAAGATCACTCACAAATTCATTAGAACAATAAAATGCAATCCAGTCTGCGAAATTCAATTGTTCCTCATTTGTTAATGATTCAAATGCAACTTCACTTGCCATAGCGACAAATGAAAAGGGTTTTACGAACACAAACACAAAGAAGGGCGATAGACTACAAGGAAGCTAATAAAAAGAAAAAATATCACTTGATAGGAATCTTGTGAGTAGACCTAAACGAGATATAAATCAAGCTTAAACAATAACTATTCTCCGGCAGCGGCGCCAAAAACTTGATACGCTTACGCAGCGCGTTCGGGGTCAAAGGAACTTCCTTTTCTTCGAGCAAGTTTTTCAACACCCTAGGCAGTGAACCTAATCGTTGTAGTGTAGTATTAGGGTAAGCCACGGGTATTGATATCGTTCTCTAGGGGAATAGTGTCGTTAGGCTGAAGTGTATGTCGATTTAAGTCTAAAGGTGAGGGATGATTATTTTTTATCTTTTATATTTTATAAAATGGAAAGATACGAATCTCGGGGTTTGGATTTGGGGGTTGGTATTTCTACCGATTACTCTACTTATCTAATTATCTAATCTAGTGGTGTATATAGTCTATGTCTAATTATTGTGTGCTCGTTTGATGGTTTAAAGATGTGTTTACTTAGGTTTTATTACTCCTTAATTATCTTCTATTGATGGTTGAATTGTCACGTCCTTATTCTTAATCGCGTTGTGTGTCTAAGGTCGTAGGGTATGCGTTTATCCCTAACTCTTTGAAACTACCAAAGTTTATCGCCTACACAGTCTCTAGGATTTATAAACTTTAACTCTAAGGTACTCTTCGGATGGTTTAGCCTACAACAACTCTAGGTGCTATAAACTAAGGTTCACAAAGATTAATCAAGCATTAACTACACAACAGATGACCTATCGCATTACTAGATCATTAACAATTAAGATAAGAGACAACCAATCAATATTCAATAATTAAGTTTCATATTCCCTAAGCAAACACACAAGTAAATTAGCCGGACATGGAGAACATGCAAGCATACACACAAGTAATTGAAGACATAATTAAATTAATGAAGTAAAACACTTATCTTGATGTAAGATAGGGTTTGGAACCCTAAAATACTGTACAAGATAGCCTTGGTTCGCTTTAGGTTTTTACTCCAAAAGACTACACACTGAAAACTAAAAAATTCGGATTCTATATATAAGATTACATTCGCGACGGCGTCACCCTTTAATTTGTGACGCCGTCGGGTCGCCGTCATTAAGGTTTCTTCTTGGCCACGTTAGTCTTGCGACGGCGTCACCTTATGCTTGTGATGCCGTCCCCTTCAGTCTCGGACGCCGTCTGGATCAAATCTAGGCCGTCTGAGTTGCGACGACCTACTCTTTTAAAGCCTGACACCGTCACTTGTAATAAGCAATTTGGCTACTGAGCCGTCACAAAAGTGATGCGACGGCGTCGCAGATAACACCTGACGCCGTCCCCTTCAGTTCCAGCAATCTGAGTGGCTCGATTCTTGACTTTGGCCATTTTCTTCGTATATTCGCGCCTTTTCGTCCGAATAAGTTTCATTCCAGCATTTTTCCTTCAAGATACCTAAAAAGTGAAAAGGAACGATATTAAGTAATAACGGATACAAAAGTGATCAAATAAGGGCTTAAACGACCCCTCAAAAAGGTAGATTTTAAAACCTTATCCTTGATCTTAATTTGGGGCTTTCATAAACCCTAATTGCATTAATTGATAAAAGGTACGCATATTCTTGTATTTCGGTTAATTAATTTACAAGTATTATTCCTATTACTTCCGATGCATGCTTTGATGATGTTTATGTGTTTTTCTATAATTGTTATGATTAGTAAAACCCAACATGAAGAAAACCCAAGAATACATCTCTGAGCTCGAAGGCTTTCGAACTACAGTGATGAACTACAAGTTTCTTGAGGATCTTCGCAAGAAGCAAAAGGCTAATGTCTTGAAGGCGTTGGAGATAAGGAGGGTGATCTGTCAAACACACTCACTTGGGCAGTGATGAAGAAGAAAGTGAACCACCTACAGCTGAAATAGCAAGTGGAGAGCGCCCAAGCCAAACACCACGTGAAGCACCTGCAACTGAAAGACCAAATGGAGAACGCCCAAGACAAACACCACTTGAACCAACTGCAACAGACAGAGCAAATGGATCACCTACTAGTCATTTAACGCAGTGAATTCATAGCAAGAAATGCTATGTTGTCTTTCAGTATAAATGTAGCTTAACTGATATGTGTGTGCTTCTTTTGTTATAATAATTGAATTTTGGTTGCAATTTGAATCTGTTGACTTTATAAGTCAAACAAAAGAGATTTTAAATACTACTAGTAACAATCCGGTGTGGTTCATCTAATATTTTGGTTTATGTTGACCTTATAAGTCAAAATGGGTTTTCCCAAACACCCACCTAAACTGCATAAGCAACTGCAAACTACAAAATAAAAACAAGAAATCCAAAATATACATACACCACCACCTAATTACACCATATCAAGCAAAACATACATGTTAACAAGTATCGTTTTCAGTAACCATCATCAGCCAAAAAATATACATCTTCATTACATCAACAACTAAAAATAACAGGTGAACATCTTGATGGGAACCTGATATTCATGGGGGGAGACTTGAGGTCCTTAGGGGGAGGCACATACCACTCATTCCTATTTGTGCTGGAGCATCCCACTGCCGCTACAAGACCAAGTACAACATTGGGAGCGGAAGCCTTGGACGCTTGGGAAGTGAAACCTTTCAAAGTAGTGGTCTTAGAAGACATTTTCCCACACTCATCATCAGATGTGTCTGAAATAATGATGACATCAACTTCATTTCCTTTCACGTTAGTATCTGGAAAGATAGACAGAACAGAAAGAAATAAGAGTTCACCCATTACAACTTTCTTAGCTTGCAAACATTAACTCTAACCTTTCTCAGACTCCTTATTCCCATATTTTTTCCACAAGTCTTCAAGTATCACATCAGCAATGTCATCTCCTATATCCCACTTATTCCCATAAGTAGCCATGGCATACTCAATCATATCGTCAGATACCTTTAGCTTGCTATAATCTCTTTTTTTGGCAGATTCTGACACTGCTCGGATTTCTGTCAAATAAAATAGAGTTATTTATGCTCTTCCCTTAAAATGCCAATCACACAAATACAAAAAACCCGACTAACCTTTCATCACTTCAGCTTCTTTCGCAAATCTGCATAAATCATCAAACATTTCATCAGACATTTCATCTTCTTGTATCCAAGTATCCCCATATTTTGCCTTCACATATTTTAACATCTCATCAGTTACATCTGTAAAAGTAAGCTCCTTGTCTGCCATTGTTAAAGTGTGTGTGAGGGTTGTGTGACGAATGAGGAAAACGGTCAAGATGGTATACGGTAGCTTTTCTCAGAATTAACTAAGGTGAGGTATAAATATGAATAGACTATAATACCCTCCACTAACTAACAGAAATAAGACGTTGACATCGGAGTTATTGGTCAAGTGACGAGTTTGGCATATAAAGCTCATGTTTTGGACCTCCGACGATGATAATGCCCAGGTTTGTCCCATCGCGAAGCGCAGTGACAAGTTTAGGGACCAACCGTGTATTTTAGTCTTATTATTATTTTGAACTTTATAATAAGTATATTGTGTAATTAAAATATCATTATAACTATATGTTGTTATAAAATTTTGTTTTTATGCACGAGTACTCGTCTAGTATTACTAAAAAGGTAATATATTTTTTTGATAATGTGATCAAATAAGGTATAAGCAATAAACTTTATGATTATTTTTGAGCTACTAAAATCATATGACATAGGAAAAAAATCTAGTTAAAAAGACATATATTTTTTTGAACTTAATTATGCGGATGATTGAATAGTTTCCAGCTATTAAATATATGATCTTCATTCGATAACCATTTAATATAGTAGAAGTATGACAGAATGAACAAGCTTAACGACACGGATTTTAGCCCATGTGTCAATCAAGTAAGATTTACGTTATAGATTAAAATGTTTGTTAGCGGTAGTTGGGCATAACTTATATATCTTGAATAAGAGTACAGAAAATGTTATTAATAGTTTTGCACATTATTTATGAATGTTTTAAATAGTTAATATTTGATTTTATTTTAGATATAAGTCAAAAGTTACTCGAAATAAAAATGTCAACCCAAATACAACAAATATAGCTAGGACTTTGGTGCATTTATTTTGATTCAGCATTTTCTTAAATAGATTTAGTTTTTTACTTTTTCATTTTCAAGAAAAGGTGGTTTTTCCGTTATATGTAGTTTAGATTAAGATAAGATATGAGTTTTTTACGAAAGACATCATGATTGTACGTTTTGTGAAAAGATAACATAAGTCACGAAACAAGGACCACGTTTTGTGACATGCTTGTCTAGCCTAAAAAACTAGATCGGAAAATAGATCGATTTGATCACAACGATACTTCAGTTTTACAACTAAACTTAATTAGTACCTAGTTACCTACTAACTAGATCGTAGACGATCGACCCTAGCCTATCTTTAAGACTTCAGCCCATCGAAGAGTTAAACCGTTTATAGATTCGAAACATGTTTGTTTAGTCGATACATGCATTCAAACACGCCTATTTGGTCCTTGATGAACTTGGTCCCAGACTGGCACAAATTTCTGGCATTTCCATCCAACATGCAACAACCATTTATGGGAAATTCATTAGTTAGAAACTGAGGTTTCTTTAAAAAGGAAGACTTGAAAACCGGCAACCGATGAAAGTAATGTCTAGTAGTCAGGTTGTTTACTTGAAAAGAAGAACCTCTAAACAAAATGAGGGTAGTTACAGTTTCACATTCGCTTACGCTAACACTTGGTGTATTACAACAATTAACTTAATACCTAAAAGCCTTCAAGGCCAAAAGCTAAAGGTACATAAAAGTAGCTCGTCTAAAGTAATCGGATTATTGAATTTCTGGGTCAGAGGAACTTTCACTGAGGATACGTTTAAACTCTTGAATATATTGCTTCATTTCTTGAGAAAATTGGTCAAGTTTTGGCAACTTTGCAATAACTGAGATAGTAAGCTCAAGCCACGTAAAGCTGGTCTTTCATTTTTTTCACTATAAAATCTTTCATTTTTCCCTATGTTGTCAACGCCATAAGCAATAGCTCCCAAATTTTACTTCACACATTTTTTCATTCTCTCCAACGAGTTGAATGGTTTTAGTGCCTTCGGCTGACGAAACATCATTCTATATGACGGGATAACTGATATAAGTTCAAGTAGTATTGTGAAAACTTTGAAAAAAAACACTAAACAGAATAAATGCATACATGTTTTTTAGGAGGAGGCTTTAGTACTTGTGTAGGCACAGCAAAACAATCGGTTATTTCAAGGATAACAAGCATTGCTGAAGTGTATACTGGTTGTCTATGGTAGTTACGAAGCCTTGAAAAAACAGATTAACTGAAGTGTACCTCACGGACGATATTTTTTCAGTGTGATATTTGTTTCATGCGGATCAAGATCTCTAAAAATACAACTCCAAGGCTATAAACGTCACTCTTGTCTGTGAGCTTATAGGTGAATAAGTATTTGGGATCAAGATATGAAATTCGATAAAAGATACGAGCAAACTAAACAAGTGCGTGATATTTTCTATTTAGCAAACGTTTGACACTTTATACAAAGCCCGCCTTGACTCCCTACCAGAAATTACCCACTTTAACCCATTGACCGCCCGTCCATTTTGCCACGTCTTCTAGCTAGCTTCTGTCCTATATTAAGGAAAGCAACAAGGTCGGTCCATAGACCAAGGTTCCTCAGCCTTCTAGTAAGATGGAGAAAGACTTACGGGTGTTCCTCAAACAACGGTGGATATGACTCCATAGTCATCCAAAAGTGGTGCTAGCCTTGAGAGTCCAAAATCAGCAACTTTGGCAGTGAGTTTGGAGTCAATGAGAATGTTTCTTGTTTTGACATGAAAGTGGAATATGACGGGTTGGCTTGGGTGTGACTGTGAATATAGAATGCGTTTGGCTGAATCCAATGCTACAGGTAACCTCATTCGGAAGCTAAAAGACATAAACTGATTTAATTAAATCTGATTTCATGTGGTTTTGGAATCTAATTCTGGATTACATATTATATGCAATTAAAGGAAGATAACCTAAGGGGAGGAGGACCGGGTTATGAACATTTAAATGAGCAAGTGCGGGAGATAATTGATGAGCTTCTAAAACCAGCAGGATGTTACTTATAGATTATTGAGTTGTTTGCCCGCATTAAAACTAAAAGCACAGACAATAGTATAAACATATGGATCATTTGAAATATAGATGGTCCTCTTTTGCTTCAGTTTTGGTGATGATTTTCTGAAAAGTAGTCAAATGTTTCCAATTCGGGTTTTCGGTTCAAAAACTAAACCATACCGAATTGGTGAATTCAAATTCAGTTATCGGTTTTGTTTGGTCCACTTTCAATTCAGTTAAGTTTTGCCTTCAAAAATTCTCAACCCGAATAATCTGAACCGTATAACCCGGGTAACGCGAAACATGAAATGACGAACACGCTTACCGGTCCATACCCGATTGATGTCTCAAAAGGGGCACAATTGAAAGGATAGCAGAAACAGTCACACTGTATGCTGTCGGGTACTCAACACGGCGGTCAGATATTACAGCTCCTACATTTAAGAGCACAACTTCAAGAAATAAACGTACCAGTTGACTCTACGAATCAAAGGATTGTGTTTCCATTGCCCAAGCACAAACTGGGTTTATAGTCTTGCAAAAATCAAAAACAAGAATTTTGTCATGTACACGGCGTTCGTTTAGTATAGAATCTTTACTGGTTTTCAGCCTGTCATGGATGCTATTGAACTCTGTGGCATTCGTTACTGCTGGATGTTAATTTACAAGCGTGTCTTAATGATCATGGTTAGGATAAACCCCATAACCCAAAAACATTTTCATATAGACCAGGTAAAACATTTGGCACAACAAAAAACTGATTCTGTAATTGAAAGGTTCCCAAACACAGAAATTCTATCATAATAACCAAAATAAGCCTTGAGAGTTACCAACTATTGTTGGATCGCTAAGGGAAAAGTGGGGGAGAACTTATGCTGAACCAAAATTGTTGAACTTCAGTTACCATCAATTATGTTTCCCAAGAGATTTGAGCATACAACGAGTAGGTTGACATGAATCATTGACAAAGGATCCATACCAGCAGTACCAGTAACAGTGAAGGACCAGGAAACTATCCTTATAGAGCTACTATCAACATCGCAGAAACCAAAAGTAAAACTCTTAAAGAAAGTAACCTATTGCAAGGGAGAAGAGGATTAAACAATTCAGAGTTCAACACCAAACACTCCCTGCGTTTGTGGTAACAGAGCAACAGCTCATTAATCTCAGAAACATTTCTAGCTTCTCTCAAAACTCATTCAAGATCAAGAAATAGCAAACTCAGCGACTTAGGTACAGAAAACTTTCCTTATCGAGCTACTATCATTAACAACAAAAATCAACATACACCAAATGAATATTACCTAATCTTTTAAGATACACAATCACAAGGGAATGAGATCCAAGCACAAATGAGTTCAACACCAAGATACATAGCCATCTGACCCACACAATACAAACTTTTGATGGTATATTTTGACCTCGCAACATGCTACACTTTCATGTTTTATATGCTAATGCCTTTACTCCTCTAATCCTAAGATAAAATACATGAATATTACTTCTTGTTCACACATTCAAATGTTGCATATTCAATGATTATCCAAAATAGACCCAAAGCAAAACGAGAGAAGAATGTAATGAAGCAAAGGACGCTAACAAGATTTCAACACGTAATGAACATCTAAAAGGCTTGTTCATCCTTTTTATACACAAGCAATAAGGCATCTATAAAGGACATTCCCCCATCTAAAAAAGTCATGAAAGATAAGAAGCAGAAGCAACACTATCCCTGGAATAATAAAAATCACATTAAACTTGATAATACCAATTTCACTAACCTTGCTACAAAGCACATATTTGAAAATAAAAGTAGCATATACTACATCTACAATCGCATAAGATTCCATAAATGACATTACTTAACAGCATTAAATCAGTGATAAAAAGCTAAAATAGATGAAAGTGATTTTTCCACAACTTAACTACAAAATAGGCCCTTAAAATGTGGTCGTCGTCATTTTGATCAGTTATTGTCATCATATATATGTGAATCCAAGTGATCAAGCAAAAGTAGCGATTCCTTGTAAGAGCCCATGAAGAATGAGTCCCGTATTCCAAAAGTCCCAATGTTCTTGATTTGCTGTGAGTATGGGTCGTAAACATCAAGCGTTGTAAACCTTGTGTCCCCCTCAATTCGAGTTGGAAATATAGTTTCACCATTCTTCTTAAACCCCAGTATTTTACTTACCGTTGCACCAATTGTGAATAGCTTTCTAAAAGACGAGTCATGCTCCATCACCCATACACCACGATGAGCGGACTCAATGTATCCAAACACAACAAGAGACTCCCTTAGCTTAGAAACGAAGCACAATGAGCGCAACTCCTTTGTTAAGGTATCTGGTAGGTCTACAACTTTAAACTCCTTGGTAATCAAATCAAATGACACAACTACTAGTATATCTTTTGGTGAAGTCGTTTCCCAAGCAGCCCAATAGATAAGCCTATCTATAACAACCTGAGTTGACATCGGATTAAATGTAATCGATTGAGGAGGCAAATTACCACTTGGAATCACATTCCAAACCCCCGAACTCAATGTAAAAACTTCAACATGCCAAGGCTTGTTATCTTCACATAAAATCTTCACAATGGTAGGATCTCTAGTGACGGGACAGACCCCGAAACCAATAACAGTGTCATGAGAGTAAAAAAAAGGGAGAGGAATACCAAATGATTTTCCGATAGAATGGTTCCAAATAACAAGCATCCATTTCTTATAACCTTTATGAAAACCATACAAACAGAGTAATCCATGACACGCACCAACAACTTTTGTAATAAAATACTGTTTAAGCAAAGGAGACACAACAAAAGATGGAGTGAACTCTTTTACCTCAAGAGATTCAATATTATCATCTACTAGAAATATATTATCATCCTGAGAACCCGGTAATAAACCTAGAATACGACTATGTGGCTGCGTATGGCGGGCGCCATAACATCTGATAAAGTCAGAGCTGTCAATGAAAGACTTCCAAGGTTTTGAAACAGACCTGAACTGAATCAATGACTTGACCTCATAAAATTTTTTGATGATTTCCATTTGGATTTCAAATGGGATGTTGTCTGACATATTGTTATAGGGTTTAAGTTAACTTTTGAAATAGGTTGAATTAGTGAAAACTGAAAAGTGGGTATTGGAGAGGAGGTGATTCTGGATCTGGGTTTTGAAGGCCGTCGTGTGCCGTCGTGATACGCCGGAGATGCGGTGGTTGTATGGTGGGTGTTTTGGATTTGTTGTTAAACAAGTATGATGTGGTAAAGATATCAAGAGGGTGTTTGTCTAAGCCAGGGGTGATCATTCAGTTTAACCCGACCCAACCCGACCCGACAAACCCGAAACCCGAAAGTCGGAAAAATCTCGAACCGAAACCAAACCAAGAAAACGTAGTTTTTCTCGGTTTCGGTTCGGTGTCGGTTTTTAGCTCGAATCGAATCGAACCGACCCGATCGAAACCCGAAACTGGGTAAAATTTGGAACTGAAATAGAACCGAGAAAACACGGTTTCGGTTCGATCGGCTCAGTTTTTCGGTTTCGATTCAGGTTAAACTTGGTTTTGCTCAGCCCTATGTTTAAGCTTATAAAATAAGCCTTGTTAAGCTTATATAACATAATCTACAATTTTTTGGATTATTTTGACACTTATAAGCTTATATAACATTGTCAATGTTAAATAATTTATATAACATTGTCGATGTTAAATAAGCTCATAAGTGTCAAAATAAGCCATAAATTGTGGCTTATAGTATATAAGCCGAACTCATATAAGCTAATAAGCCCGCCTCTTAAGACGAAAATGCCTAGAGGTCTTGGGTTCGAACCATCGGGAGAAAATTAATCCCACATTGGCCACGGAGGTTTATCTAGGCCGACTCCGGGCTATCCAAAAGGGGAGTCGCCCTAGGATTAGTCGACTCGCAATGTCGAGTCGAAAACCCATTAAAAAAAAATGTATAAGCAGAAGCAAACACCCCCTAAATATGGGGCGTTACGTTTGACTGTCTAAGACTTTGGGGGGCTATCGGGGTGTTGGTGTTAACAATCTGAGGTTTTAACGAGCTGCTCAAACTCATTTATCTCGAACTTAATGTTGGAATTAGATAACATGACATTCAATAAATAATCACAAAAACATCAAAGAACACATGCGGAAGCGTATAGGATTTATTAATGAACAATTAATTAACATAAAAGAATATGCGTACCTTTTCTTGATTCTAGCTGAACAAGAATCAAATCCACAAACTACCAACGGATGAACCCTAATTTGATTTAATTAGGATTATGTGAATTACCCCTTACCGTTTTGTAATTCAATCCAAGATAATAACAATAGTGTGTTATTACTACGTTCTTATACACACGTACTAAACCGAATTAAAGTAATGCTAGTTTTTATCAAACAAATAACTTGGTTTTGTGGAATAAAGAGGATCGACACCCTTGAGGTGGCCGATCGGTTTGTAGCTAAAAAACACACACACAAACTGTTTTAGGGTTTAGCTAATGAATACAAGAGATGCAAAAACAAGACCCCTAGCCTTGTATATATACCCAAGCAAACTTGGTGAACAAGTTGGTCCTTGTTTCCTTTTATCCTTTGGCCGATCAGATCATCACATCCCCAAGGGATTCCGGAAACTTCCAAACTTTGCAATCTAGTCCTTTTCCAAATACCTTTAACGCCCGTTAGTCCATTACATTAATTACTTAACGTTCGTTAGTTATTTCGTTTAATAAATAAATATAACGTTTATAATTAATTATTAACTTTAAATTCTCATACGTAAAGTGTGCAATCCCGTAGTCTCGAGTTCGATCCTAACTCACGTCTACTAATTTATATCCATAAAACTAACAGCTCCCACTTGGATATATCTTAATAGAGTGATCACATCGGTTAGCGTCTAGCAACACTTCGATGCCTCTAGTACAACTCGAGTAAGGCTCATGGAAAACCTTTTAATGATTTCTCATTATTATTATCCTTTTGTTTCTAATACCACGTTAAATAAAGATATAGAATTAAGTCATTCTTTATAAAACTATTATGTTTCTCGTTATAAGTGATTGACCAAGATTACCGAATCATCTAAACATATTTAGGGGAGATTTGGGTGCGGCCGCACAAACATATTGTCAACCCTACGAGGGGCCCAACAGTATTAAACTCCAAATAAATTTGAAGGAACAAATTCTATCTTGACTACAAGAATAACCCACAAACTTTGTAACATTTCTGAAAACAACCCTTATAACCACCAGTTACGTATAGCGTTAAGTTGCTTCACAGAAATGCACTACATTCATGACACTTATCTGGTATCTCAAGTCTGAGGATAACTATTCATAATTTACTTATAACAATATCCACAAAGTAAATTATGTAGTTGGGATAAGTCCTATATTCAATTCATTGAATATCATCTGAAATTAGTATGCATTCTCATCAATATACTTTCAAGTATATTCTACCACATTTCTCATATTTGTCTTAATTTAATGATACTCCCATATCATTAATCGATAACGGACATTTAGAATAACTTAGTTATTCATGGATTAAACATGCAAATATAGGACAACAATATTATAAATGAAAATAAACATAATCCAAACTTTATTTCATTGAAAATAATAAATGTTTTACAATATCCTTTATCTAAATACTAATCACAGTTATGCATGAAACTATTCGCTAAACGAAGTCCAATTCCATTGGCAAGTCCTACAAGCTTGTCTTTAGCTAAAGCCTTAGTGAACGGATCAACTAAGTTATCATCTGTGTAAACTTTAGTAGATTTATTTCACCTTCCTAGACTTGTTCCCGAACATAGTGATACTTCCGTAGAAAATGTCTGGTGCCCTTCATGACTCCAGGTTCATTGGCAAATATGATTGCAGCAGAATTGTCACAATACATATCAATAGGTGATTCAATTGAAGGCATAACACCAAGCCCTGAAATGAATTTCCTAATCCAAACAGCCTCCATTGCAGCTTCCGAAGCAGCTATGTATTCGGCTTCTGTCGTAGACATCGCAATCGTACTCTGCTTCTTGCTCTTCCAGTCAACTGCTCCTCCATTGATGACAAAGACATAACCCGTCTGAGACTTCGTATCATCTTTATCACACTGCCAGGACGCATCACAGTAACCTGTAACACCAAGTTCTGTGTCTGGATTTCCTCCATACACTAAAAACATATCTTTCGTATTCCTAAGATACTTCAGAATTTTAACAGCAATCCAGTGAAGTTCACCCGGATTCTGTTGATATCGACTGGTCATGTTTTGAGCGAACGCCACATCTGGCCTTGTGCATCTCACATCATACATAATAGATCCTACAGCCGAAGCATAAGGAACATTCTGCATGCGTGCCACCTCAGCAGGTGTTGAAGCACACATATCGCTACATAAGTCATGCTTTACTTCCATCGGCAAATATCCTTTCTTGGAATTTTGCATATTGAATCTCTTCAATATTTTATCAATGTAAGCGCTTTGACTTAAACCAATTAACCACTTTGACCTATCTCGGTAGATCTTGATTCCCAGAATGTATGCAGCTTCTCCTAAATCCTTCATGGAAAAACACTTCCCAAGATATGCCTTAACATTTTGCAAACTTGGAATGTATTTTCCCATAATTAATATGTCATCGACATAAAGAATTAGGAAAATTACATCACTCCCACTAACTTTGTGATATACACATGGCTCATCAAGATTTTGAATAAATCCATACCTTTTGATTTCTTCATCAAATCTTTTATTACATTGCCTTGATGCTTGCTTCAATCCATAAATAGACCTTTGAAGTTTGCATACACGGTTTGGAAATTGTGGATTCACGAACCCCTCAGGTTGCTTCATATATATGTCTTCATCTAAGCGACCATTTAAGAAGGCGGTTTTGACATCAATTTGCCATATCTCATAGTCATAGTATGCTGCTATAGCTATGAGAATTCTAATAGCTCTAATGTCCGCTACAGGAGAAAAGGTCTCCTCGTAATCAATGCCATAAGTTTGAGTAAAACCTTGTGCAAATAGACGAGCTTTATAGACGTGTACATTGCCATCCATGTCAGTCTTAATCCTATAGAGCCACTTACTTCCAACCATCGTGGCGTTTGGAGGTAAATCGACCTCTACCCAGACTTTATTTTCTCTCATGGATTGCATTTCCCCATTCATTGCAACCTGCCATTTTACCTTATCAGGACTTGCCATGGCAGCTTTATAACTAGTAGGCTCTCCAAGATCTCCTAACATAGTTTCCTCAACCTCTACGTTAAGACATAGACGTTCAGGTGCACGCGTATTCCTTACGGATCTACGAACGGGAATCACTTCAACTTCTGGTGGAGGACCCAGACTATCAGGTTCTACCGAAAGTACGTTAGTGTTTTCAGAAGGTAATGCATCTTCTTGATCATCTTCCAGATCATAAACTCTCCCACTTAATTCTTGAGATACGAGATCTCTTTCAAGAAAATCTCCATACCTAGCAACAATTACTTTATTTTCAGTTGGATAGTAAAAGTAGTAACCCATAGTTTCCTTAGGGTATCCTACGAATATACACTTTACAGATCTTTGTTGGAGTTTATATGCTGAGTCACGTTTAACATACGCCTCGAAACCCCAGACCTTTAAATAAGACATGTTAGGAGCTTTACCATGCCATATTTCATATGGTGTCTTATCAACCTTCTTTGTGGGAACCATATTTAGAATGCGAACAGCTGATTCCAAAGCATAATCCCAAAAGGATAAAGGTAGAGTAGTAAGATTAAACATAGATCGTATCATGTCCAACAATGTACGATTTCTTCTCTCAGATACACCATTTTGTTGTGGAGTATATGGAGAAGTGAGATTCTGGAAAATTCCATTCTCAGCTAAGTAATCTTTAAACTCTTGGCTTAGATACTCGCCTCCTCTATCGGATCGAAGAGCTTTAATCTTCTTTCCCAATTGCAGTTCTACTTCAGCTTTGAAAACCTTAAATGTTTCAAACACCTCATGTTTATGCTTAAGTAAATAAACATAACCATAACGGCTGAAATCATCAGTAAAGGTTAAGAAGTAGCTAGCACCTCTCTTTGACACATGTCTAAGTGGTCCACACACATCAGTATGAATAAGACCAAGTAGATCAGAAGCTCTCTCCATATTGCTATGAAAAGGTTTCTTAGTCATCTTCCCAGATATGCATGACTCACATTTATCAAATGATTCATCATTGATATTTTGCAAAATCCCTTCTTGTTGCAGCTTATGCATGCGAGCCTTGCCTATATGAGCAAGTCTACAATGCCAAAGATAAGAAGAATTCAAGTCTAACTTTATCTTCTTGTTGATGCTAAACATCGAATTATTATTATTGTTAGATTCATTTCCAATCACATCAATTTCAAACACACCATTCACAGTAATTGCTTTAAAATAAAATACACCATTTAAAGAAACATCAATTCCATTACGTGAAATAGTATGAGTAAAACTATCATCCAACAAAACTGAAAAGGAAACAACACCTCTAATTATATAAGGTGCGTAATGACAATTGTTCAATAACAGTACTAAGCCCGAAGGCAATACTAAACTAAACGTTCCTATGGCTTCAACAGCTGCATGTGCGCCATTTCCCACGTGCAGATATTGCTCCCCATAGGCAAGCTTCCTTTCCACTCTAAACCCCTGCAGTGTATTACAAATGTGAATACCACAGCCCGTATCATATACCCAGGAATTATTATGATTTAGAGTAAATAATTCAATGACAAATAAATTACCAGAAGAACCGGCGCCCAAGGACCCTTCGTACTTCATCTTATTTGCCCGCAATTCATCAAGATAGAGAGCACAATTTCTCTTCCAATGCCCAACGCTCTTACAGTGGTGGCATGCTTGATTCTTTTTAGGATTTTCCTTCCTAGGAGTAGGGTTCTTCTTGGGTTGAGGTTGATAGGCCATCACTTGTTTGCCTTTGTCAACCTTTCCCTTACCCTTCCCCTTCTTGTTGTTCGCACGCTGCGGTTTTGGCTTATTAATCCTTCCACCCTGAATAGCAAGTACCTGAGCGGTAGGAACCTTTTGAGGCAACCCTTTCTCATAGTCAATTAACAATGCGTGTAGGTCAGTAACTGTCTTCCCCACGCAGTGCATATTGAAATTTCTGACAAAACCATTAAAATCCTTGTTAAGGGATCTATTAATCAGATTCACAGCCATGTCATCATCATAAGTTTTGCCAAGTGCTTTTAGCTGGTCCATGTAACCTTTCAGTTCCAGCACATGAGCACTTACGGGTTTACCCTCACCTTGCCTACAGCTGTGTAACGCGTCGGTCAAGTCATAAATCTCGACGGCAGCTGGTTTCTCGAACATAGTTCGAAGTTCATTGAGCATATTAAATGGGAAATAATGTTCGAACTGCTTTTGAAGAGCAGATTCCATTGATCCCAACATAAGACAAGCCACATCATTATGACGCTTATACTCAAGTTGCCAAGCGTCCATTTGAGCTTGAGTAGCATCAGGACCAGTTGGTTGTTCAGGGCAAGGTTCATAAAGGTATTTCAACCGGTCAGCAACTCTACAGACAATTCTCAAAGAGCGGTGCCAATCATTGAAATTCTTAGAGCCAATCAACTTTTCTCGATCAAAAAAGCTTTTGAACGCAGAACTTAGTGCAGTGTTAGTGTTATCGTTATTTTGAGCCATTTCTACAGAAAAAAGTTCAAGTATTAGTATTTTCGATAATACAACTTTTCAAGAAAATAAAATATACCCAACGGTAATATAAACATATAACCATATAATTTTATCGAAAACTAGGATCCAAATTATCATAGGTTCATTACATCAGTTGATCTGCTAGCAACGAACGCATATAATAAGGTAATCTGTCGAACATTAATTGGCAAACAATTTCCAACTCCTAGATCATTATGGGATTTATATTTTCCAATGCTATTGCAAATATAAACATGTTTAATCCCATCTTATGCCATTGAGTCCAAGTCTCACTTCCTACTCAACTTAAGTGTCTAACTTAAAGAACTGCAAATATGTCCATGTAAGGTCTCACTTTACATAGAGATTTTCCTCTCCATCACAATCTAGCCAAGTACTCTCATGACATAAATTGCAACTTCAAGTGTTCCTTTTAATTAGATGGCATATAACTTAATCTAAAAGGGTACTAGTTTTGATTTTATGTGGTCAAATCAAATATGTACAAAGATGTCATGCATTCATCTTGTAGCATAAATTTAATAAAAAACTTTTTATTACCAATTCATAAAGATCAAATTATCAAAGTTTTGATTGAGGTATTGGGTTCACCAATCAAGGAATTTAGTGTTAATCATCGTCCATTATACCGTACTTTTGCATAAGTGTAAACACTTAGTGTTTCGGGTAATTACCACCGAAGTGGTGCATGGAATTAAAACTAATTCGCCCTTAAGATGAGTTTGCACATATTATGGCTTACTAAGTAGCTCCATTCGAACTTACAGGGGTGATTCGCTCCCAAACCGTCAAGTTTTCTCACGCAAGCCGGCCACTTGTGAATGGCCGACCGTAAGAAACTTAAAACGGTTCAAGCACAAATGCAATGAAGATCAGGGGAGTATAGTGTTTCCCCGGGTCGTTATGTCCCAGCGAGCTATGCGAAGAATCACCAAACGTATAGTGATCGAGAGATTTGAACGGAAAAAGGGATTTGAATTATTATAACTACAGGAATAGCCTATAATTACGAAGGCTTAAATGCAAATTAAAGGAAATTAAAAAGATAAAAAAAATATTAAATAAACGCTATCACTATTTGCAAAATGATGTTTTTGATTTTTCTGTTTTATAAAACTGAATTTAAAAACTACGCGACGTACAAAAGAAAATATAAAACTTACAAAATATTAATCCTAAAAATATGAAAATGATATTTTTACAATCCTAATGATAAAATAAAATTTATAGAAAAAGAAAATTATTTTTATAACTAATTATCTAATTATTATTAATTAAAAACTATTTTTACTTATTAAATATTAACCTAAAATACAAGAAAATATGAAACAAATCTAGAAAAATAAAATTATGACTTAGAAAAATCTAAAATATCAAAAGAGACTTTTCAAAACTATTTTTTTATTTTTTCTGATTATTTTTCTATTTTCTACTAATTTAAACCTATTTAAATCTAATTTAAATTGTGAAAAATACCAAATAAAAGGGGAAAAATAAGGAAAATTATTTTTTATGCTTTTTATATTTTTCTTAAACTGAGAAAATTGAAAAATTATTTTTTTGGAACTTTTTCTTAATTATTTGAAATAAAAGCTAATTAAAAGTACCTAAAAACTATTGTAAATAGAGAAAAATAGCAAACAGTGACAAAAAATTATGAAATTCTCAGGAAAATTTTAAAATGTTATTCTGGTTTTATGAAAAATATCAAATATGATGCTTATGTGTGAGAATTGTGAGCTGTAGTGTAAACTGATTTGAAATAAGCACTTAGAAATAAGCAAACAAGCAAAATAAGCCACCAAACTTATACTTAAGCTAGATTATACTGAAATTGACTATTATCAACTAAATTTAGCTACTCCTAACCTCTAATAAGCAGTCTACTCAGATTAAGCTTAACTGATCTCTTAAGCAAAACAGTGATCTGACCCTCTTGTTTGAGCTGTTGCACAAGCTAATCTAAGAAGCTTGAGTACAAAACAGATATGTGGTCTTCAAGACCACCTAGCAGACTATCACTAAACCAAAAATCAGACCCTGACTAATTGAAATGACCACTGTGCAAGGTCTGCAAGATCTGCATAAAACTGGTTTACACATCATTTTGACTTTTGAAATCAGATTTGGTACTTTGACTTTTTTGAGATTTAGATGCAAATGTTGGACTGATGAAGATGAAATATGATGTAATACAGTTATAGCAAGCCAGTTTATCAACTTTTACACCTATATGTAAGATTTTAGCAAATGGTTCCAACAAATGTGCATATTAGATCAGTATTGATGCAATTTTGACTTATTGAGATTTTGGTTGCAATAAAAGGACTGAGATGAATGCAATAAACTAAGACAAGCCTAAGCCAACTGATTTACTCCTATGTTTTACCCTCTAACACAGATTTAAACCCTGATCCAAACAGTCCTTTATGTGAGAAAATGCAATATATATAAGCTAAAACACAAACTTAAGCCTACTCTTTAATTAAAACAGATTCTAATCACTTAAATGAAGCTAGTTAACAATAACAATCACTACTAATGACAGATCTAAATGAAATGATAACTGCTACTTTTTAAACAAATTATGAGATTGAGTTCACACTTACAAGAAGTCCAGCCAGATTTTTAGCATTATAACAGTACCAACCCAATCACAAATCAGACCCAACTCAGTATCATTTCAACCCATCTCAATTTCTGAACCAATTATAAGCACCAGTTGACTTTCGTTGACCATCAACCAAATTTACTTGAAAATGAAATGTAAGCTTACTCAAAGCTTATAAAGAGCTTAAACAAACTTATTTAAGCTTAAAATAAGCCACTAACAACTTGGACAATAGAATTTGAAACTGAAAAATTGCAACAGTGAACCACAAACTTGAAACTTATATGAAAACTTGGATTGATACTCAAAAGCACAATACAATGATTTTTTAACTTAAATGTGATACATAGAAACTGAAATTACAACATTTTTAATTAAACTAAGACATTAGTTTTAAAAAAACGACATAAGGAAAATTTATAAAACTAACTACTACTTTTCTTATTGCTTCTTCCTCTTCCTTTTATGCACCAAAAGCTTTCTCTCTCCAAAATGAGCAGTTCCCACCTGTCTTTTTGACCATTGGATGACTTGAGGAGATTATAGCCCTTTGATCATTTTTTGGCGGGAAATGGTTTTTTAACAGCTGTGGGTTGAGTGATAGGGTTGAAGGTGCATTTAATGCCTTTGGAGTGTTGTTGAGGAGAGGGGAACATGGTAGTGTAAAGGTGAGGAGGGGGGATGGGTGTTGCAGGGCTAGATGTTGGGGAAGACAGGAAAAAGACTTTTGGCGGGTAGGGGTTTGTTTGACTCATGTGTTGACTGGTGCAATATAAAAAGGGGGGTCACAAGGGAGAATGGCAGGGGTCCAAATGGCTATGGCAGGGTCCAAAAGGGATTATGAAAGGGTCCAAAGGCTTGTAAAGGGTTTAATAACATAGGGACCTTTTGTGTAATTTCTGAAAAACAAGGGACCATGGCTGCCATTTTATCAAAGTTGCTCCAAGGGCTAAAAGTGACAAGTTTCAATAATACAAGGACCAAACTTGACATTTTCAATATTTCCAAGGACCATTTTTGCCAAATTTGAAACTTGAAGGACCAATTTTGTAATTTCTCAAAACTTTTGATATTTTTCACCAAAAGACTAATTTTGACAAGTTATGATTTAAAAAGGACCTTTGGTGATTTTTATTTTGAAATAAAGTGCTCAGGGACTATTTCTGACAATTTTTGAAACTTGGGGGACTGAAGCTGCCAATTATGCAAACTTAGCTCATTTTTCATCTGATTTTGAACATTTTGCATCTGAAACACATAAAATGCAATTTTGAGATATTTTCAGTATTTTGATGCATTTCTGAGCATTTTTAAACGTTTTGCAGTTCAGATTGACCCAAAAATGATGAGTATTTACACACTCATCAATCCCCCACACTAAACTATTGCTAGTCCCTAGCAATCTTTTTGAGAAAAACTTAATGGATTTGAATCTCTTTACCAAAAGCCATTACTTCTGGAGTAGCCAAATGTTTTAGTTCAAGTAAGAACCATGGTACACCGATAACCATGTGATTTTGAGCAAACCACCAGCTTTCAACGGATTTGATTTGTCTTTACCAGAAGCCGTTTGCTCTGGACTAGCCAACTCTTAGATAAATTATCAATATTATCTTTGGTGAGCTGTGATCCGTGCAAAACCGTCAAGTTTTATCACTCAAGCCTGCCACTTGTGAATGGCCGACCGTAACAAACTTAAAACAGTTTAAGCACAAATGCAATGAAGATCAGGAGAGTATAGTGTTTCCCCAGGTCGTTAAGTCCCAACGAGCTGTGCGAGAATAGTCAAACGTAAAGTGATCGAGAGGATTTGAACGGGAAAGAATAGTGATTGATCTATGCCTAAAGAGAAAGCCCATAAACTACAGGGGCTTAAATGCAAATGAAAGAAAATTAAAAAGATAATTTATATTAAATAAACGCTATCACTATATTTAAAATGATGTTTTTGTTTTTATGTTTTTATAAAACTGAAATAAAAACTACGCGACATACAAAAGAAAATGTGAAACTTACATAATATAAATCCTAAAAATATGAAAATGATATTTTTACAATCCTAATGATAAAAGAAAATTTATAGAAAAAGAAAATTATTTTTATAACTATTTATCTAATTATTATTAATTAAAAACTATTTTTAACTAATTAATAATAACCTAAAATACAAGAAAATATGAAATAAAGCTAGAAAAATAAAATTATGACTTGGAAAAATCTAAAATATCAAAATAGAATTTTCAAAACTATTTTTATATTTTTCTGATAATTTTTCTATTTTCTAGGAATTAAAAACTATTTAAAACTAATTAAATTATTTAAAAATACAAATTTAACTAAAAAAAATCTAGAAAAATATTTTTTTGAATGAGTAAAAATTCTAGAGATTTGTTTCTCACAATTAAAGCCACCTAAGAATATTTTGAATGAGTAAAAATTCGGATTAATGTCATTTATTCTAGAGATTTGTTTATCACAATTAAAGCCACCTAAGAATATTTTGAATGAGTAAAAATTCGAATTAATTAAATTTAAAAATTTAGACTTTACAAGAATCAAACCTGGGTCTATTTGTCCACAAACAAACACGATAACGACTAGACCAACACATTTTTTGATTATATCTTGCAAAACCAAATTTATAAACCTACGCAACCGATTATTAAAAAGGAATGTATTTATCTCCAATAATATCTATACATTATATATAAGAGAATGTATGCCACATAAAATGCCATTGGCATCCCATAATGCCAAGTCATATTTCCTGTCCTCATTTATTCCATGTCATTTATTCTAGAGATTTGTTTATCACAATTAAAGCCATATTTCCATATCATCATTTATTCCATGTCATTTATTCTAGAGATTTGTTTATCACAATTAAAGCCACCTAAGAATATTTTGAATGAGTAAAAATTCGGATTAATTAAATTTAAAAATTTAGACTTTACAAGAATCGAACCTGCGTCTATTTGTCCACAAATAAACACGATAACCACTAGACCAACACATTTTTTGATTATATCTTGCAAAACCAAATTTATAAACCTACGCAACCGATTATTAAAAAGGAATGTATTTATCTCCAATAATTATATATTATATATATAGCCCAATTCAGGATTATATTTTTTTTACGAATCCTAATGTTGATTTTCTCTCTTTTTTCTCAAAACCCTAATATGCCATAATATGTTTGTTTTTATAACCTTAAATCAAAATTTTCGGCTTCATGCTTCTGCTCTGGATCACACATGCATGTAACAGGAGAGCACTGTATGGCGTGATGACATTAAGGATCCTTTTATCACAACATAATTATAAGTAAGGTATCCCAGGGCGTTCATGGATTCAATTTTAATTTATATTGGTCTATGTATACTTATTCGATCAGGTTTTGTGTTTATGCGACACAATCTATGTTTGGTTGGTTCCCTTGAAAAGTAAATGGTGAACAAACTCACTGAATAGAGGCTGAAGCAAGCATTGTGATTGCTGTTTTAAGGTTGAACCAAGAAGGATTTCAGGGACACAATGAGTGGTTGGTTAGTTCAATTCACTTTTAAAATCATCTACTAAGTTTATAGAAAAAATTCTTTTTCTGCTTGAAAGATATAGTTATGTATTGATAATATACACGCATTCGCATCTGAATGTAAACACATATTTATACAAAGGATTCAGCCGATTGGGTGCTTATGCTCTTTTTCATTTTTTTTAATGCATGACAAAAATAGATTATGGCCTTTTGATGATTTAGGGACAACATTATCGAATATAGAGAAACAAGTTTGGTAGTAAGAATACATTATCTTTCACCTGCGAGCATTTTCTTCATTTTCTCTCTTTCTCTTCTGGAATGTGTTGAAACAGAACCATATAACATAGTGTACTTGATTCAGTGGCTGCGTTGGATGCCCCTAATTATGAAATAACTTGTGCAACAACTAAGTTTGCATACATGGTGGCAGATTCTCTGTGGTGTTGAGTAAGTCCAACATATAGCATCTCATCCAATCTTTTCTGCATGAAGCCATCAACATAATGTAAATAGTCAATGACTCATATGAACTAACAAGGGTCCAGTCCACATAATTGAATGTTTGATCCATGCACAGAGAAAAATGTCTGAGATACGTTAGTCCATGCTCATGTAGTTAACCGGGACCTTCTAAAGGTATTTCTTTTAAGCTTAATATGTCTTTAATTGAATTTATATCTTATCCGTTTATCAAAAAAGAATCTGAAAGTGGTTACGTGATATAGTCAACTATGGTAAAATGGGTTGCCGAAGTTAGTGTTTTGCATGTGCATTTGTTGTATCCGAGTTTGTGTCAATCATGTTCAATTCTTTGCAGATATCAAATACCTGAGGATTGGTCGTATGTCGAGGCTTGACGCCTTTTTAAAGAACCTTTGGTCTGTTTTAAAGAAAATCAGCTTGATTACTCTGCTTTTGCGGCATTCAAGATCGTATTAGATGGAGCCCGAAATTTAGCCTCTTTACATCTCTCTTTTTTTCCCTCTCCATCGATCTTCTTTCCATTTATACTAAGGATTTTTTTTATTTAAATGGTGGTCGTGGTGTGGAACGATTCGGGTTGCGGGTTATGAGAAGAGGTGGCGTGTAACCGCTGAATAACAGTGTTTAATTAGTGCTGTTTGCTTTTAACAGTGTTTAATTAGTGTTTAACTTAGGCTTTGTTAGTTAT
This sequence comes from Chrysanthemum seticuspe, assembly GCA_019973895.1. Classification (NCBI taxonomy): domain Eukaryota; kingdom Viridiplantae; phylum Streptophyta; class Magnoliopsida; order Asterales; family Asteraceae; genus Chrysanthemum; species Chrysanthemum seticuspe. Next base: position 314,551,170 of record BPTQ01000009.1, read on the forward strand.
GGTTTGTTTGCGCTCAAAAATGGGCAAGTCGGACGGGTTGGGTAACATGTCACAAGAGGCTATCTTTTAGAACGGGTCAGGCTAACAAAATTACGACCTTACAACAAAAATTCAACTTTTTATGAGGTAGTATTTGCGTTAAAAATAATAATAATAATAATAATAATAATAATAATAATAATAATAATAATAAAATAAAAAATAATAATAAAAAAAAATAAAAATAAAAAAAAATAAAAATAATAATAATAATAATAATAATAATAATAATAATAATAAATCTAACTACAAATGCAGTATTTAAAATCTTTTATAATGTTTCAAGAGTGTTTGGGATAGCTTTTTTCGAACTGCTTATCTGATTAACTGTGTATGATATACATAGTTTTGATAACTAGCTTGGAATGTCATACAGTGAAGTAAAAAATGTCATATAGTAAATAGAACCCAAGCCAGTCCAAGTTCTTCATTTTCATTTCAAATACCTTCATCAGAACATCTCCGACAACCTGCAGAAGTTCAATATAGATGAATGAAAAATCAAGAAATTAGGCACTAAGTTTTACTGTATAAAATAGAGAAGAATGAAAGCTTAAGGCGCGAGGTAAGATTTACCTTGTCAGGAGTAGATGCACCAGATATGACGCCTATCGTGGTCCTTTTGTAGCCAGATATCTTTCTCAACCAGTTCTTATTGCCTTTTTAATTTTTTTTTATAGAACAAGGCGACGCAGTTGAGCAACTATATTTCATCTGATATGACGAGCTTGTGTAACTTCTTAATTAATTGGTCAGGAGGCGGAATTGCTATATCTGAGCACTTGGTACGTCCACCTTTTTATAGATGCTCGAGTTACGTGACAACAGGGTATGGCTTTTGTGTTGACATCAAAACTATAATGGCCTTATGTATAACAGTAACTCAATATGATATTTGTGATTTTGGTTTCACTGATAGACGATGGAAGGCATGTCCTTGCTGATGCAGCTACTGTGAGATCCATGTTTTTCGAAGGGAAAAAGTGGACAACAAGTCTGCAAAGTAGGGTGATTCGAAATGTTGCTGATGTCCACGGTTTTGGTACACAATACATCCGCGCTTTCAGCTTCAGCAGTACAGACACCCGAATGGCATCATAACTTCAAAACAGGAGCCATGAACGCACTGGTAATTATGTCATATCACTCATTTATGATGCATGTGTTTGCGTCTATATTTATCCACGCACACAAGCTTTCCACACACACACACACACACACACAGGTATTGAGATTAACTGATGAATTAAAGAATGACATTCAAGTCTGATAGTTTTAATATATCAATGAACATATAAGGGTGTCATCACAGATAAGCAACAGCCAAATTATTCTAAACATGGACTGTGACATGTACTCAAACAATTCGGAGTCCATACGAGTTGCAATGTGTTTTTTCATGGAACAATCGAATATTGCATTTGTGCAGTTTCCACAATTCAATATTTGATTGTTTCATAATGACTGTTATCTTCCCCATTTTCATCCATTAAATTTCACAAAGTTCTATCACTAATATGGTTTTGGTGATTTAGGTGTTGAAAACATTCCCAAAAGCTGGAGAATATCTGAAAAGTAAGCTAATTATCAGATTGCCTGATGAGTATGGGTACGTTTTTCTTCGGAACCTTCAAACTTCATAGTTACTGATTTCCATGTGTTTTCTATCTTCTTTTATGTGCAAAAACGCCGTCAAATGCTAGGAAAGTTACACTCATTTAACATTATGTACATTAGTTTTTATCTTCAGTTATCTGTTATGTGTATAATTGATAAGAAGTATCGCACTCGAATTAATTAGTCGAGTACTTATTCGTCCATCCTATGGTTTAAAGAAACGCAAAATTCAAAATATTATAATATTGGGGAGATGTACAATTAGTTTATCAGTTGTGAGATGCATGACATATATGATTCTAATGGTTGTTTGGGTTTCGGATTGCTTATAAGGATTCTCAATGTGCAATCCAAACACCCTTAGAAATAGTTAATCTCATAAGAAATCCCATACAGCCACTATGAGTAATTTCAATAAGAACTCTCAAATATTTAAGAAATCCCGTACAACCACTATGAGTAATCAATACATCAAAATATTTAATATTGGATATATATAACAAAAGTGAAGCTATTTAGCATTAACAATATTTTGTGGTAAAAATAATCAAAATCTTTTGATAAAATGACTACTAAATCTGTTATATTTAATGACTTTTAGATTCAAATAGATGGAATCTTATAGTAGCAAACTTTAAAGCTAAGAGAAGCAATAGGCTGCAAATGCATTGGCACCCGGTTGCATTTCCTCGGTTTTTCTCTTCTATCTGTGCTCTTTCTTGATGCATTAAATATATTGGTGCTCCTTCTTGAACTGATGTGCCTATGTGAAAGGTGATTTCTCAACTGTTGAGATGAATTCCAGTAGATACCTGTTGTATTCCGGATACGTCTCTAGCGTTAATAATGGAGATAATCTTAACCTTTCACAACTTCATACACAAAGTTCTCTACCGCCATCTCATATCACATACTCAGTTGTGTTACAGCTGATTATATGTTTTATGATTGTGACTATTCAATATCACATTGTCAGTTTCAAAACACCCATCCAAACACACCCCTAAATAGGATTCTGTTACATAATATGAATCTCCCTTTAAGTACAAAGTAGTATAATGTTCTGGTAGATACAACTGATTTGAGTATAGAATCGTTAGTCTTACGGAGATAAATTAAGCAATGTGTTTTGTTACAGGCAAGTCTTTAGACTCCTAAACTTGCAGTACTGTTGAATGTTCTTATCCCCAAACACCCCTATTGCGTTTTTCAAAGTTTTATTTTTTAAAGGATATAAAATATGAAGTAATCATTTGCTAAATCTTACAACTTAGCATGTCTAAATATTAGAAAAGAACTTTGTTTCGTTTTGACATCTTTTGTGTGGACTTTTTTAGCTTTAATCTAAGTTACAGAAATATGTCTTTTGTTTATGCAGACACGAAACTCCTTCATTGCTTATGGTTATGAATGTACAGTTTCAACTTGCTTACTCAAACTGGCTATTATGTGCGCTTATAATCAAATAATAAGTTTAAATAAGCTATCCCAGACACCCTCAAAATTATTCGGTTAATATGCGATAAGCATATGAGTAGTTTTTATAAGCTATGACATAGACCCTTAGCCTTTTTGTTTGGCTATACAAATGTGAAAGTTTATTGTTGTTAAAAACTATGACGTACTTAGCAACCCTTCAAAGTATATCAAATGGCAATGGTTTTGATACAAGATATTAGAGATTTGTTGGTTAAGAGATAAGAAAAATTTGAAATTATTCAATGCAATATTCTTTTAAAGGGTGTTTGGGTAAGCTTATGCAGTAGCTTATTGGCTAATTTGATTCATTCCTCTATGGCGAGCATTGTGAAATGGGTTATCATGTAAAATATTTGTTGGTGCATTGCCTGCCACCTTAACAGAGAAACAGTTTCGTCAATATTTCGGAAGTTATGTTGATGGAACGGATGTAGTAATTATGTTTGACAAAAATACCAACAGACCTCGTGGATTTGGTTTTACCTCCTTCGATACTGAAGACGCAGTTGACATAGCTTTTTAGAAGACCTATCATGAGCTCAACAATAAGCTTGTGGAGGTTAAACGAGCACTTACAAAGTGCTAATCCTGGCAGAGGTGGCAGTGGCCGAGGTGGTGGCTATCAAGGTAACAATACTGGTTCATTTGATAGTCAAATGTTGGTGGCTATCAAGTTTGACTCTTTTCTGAAAAGGGTTAATCTTTTTATGGGCTAATCTCGTGTTAATTGCCAATCATAGCTCAAAGTGTAACACAGCTCAACTGAAAAGTCCTTAAGAATAGCTCAAAGTCCTAACTCTTCCTTGACAGGGTAAATTCTGTAAGTATTTTGGCCTTTTCACACTCTTATTCTGTTAAGTGGTCACTTTATAAGTGTTTTGATTCATTGTTATAATTTCATTTGATTTATGTGTTGAACTTAGTGGAACCTATAGCTGTTTGAATAAGAAATTATGGGATATTGTCAGTTTTCATTGCTTAATATCACATAGCATACAATTCTATGCAAATAAAAAGTCAGTATATTGTCATCTTTGTCTTCTATTCTTAGTTTAAGATGTTTCAAAAGTAATTGTTCAAAGGAGAATGGATATGGTCTTGGTAGAGTATCCTTTGTGTGCACATGCTAGATTATATTGCCCAGGCCACACTTATGTGCAGTTTAATTATGTTACATAGGATTTTCAATTTTTCAAGTATGACAACTTGAATGGTTATTGTTCTTTGAATAAATTGATATAACACGTTGAGCACTAATTAACTTCTTTTAAAGACTAATTTGATATTCAGTCTCTCATTTTACCCAGTGAGTACAGCTTAATATTTCACAAATCACGATTATATTCTTGTAAATAATTAGAACTTTTCATACACTCAAAGATTGATCTTCGACATCATTAGCCCGTCTTATTATAGTCTATTATCTGATTTTGATTATTTAGTCATGTAATTAATTTTAGAGCGCATATCCAAACACCTGTGTATACGAATGATAATATGCAATAAGATTTTTCGTTCAGATATGATGACTATGAACTCGATCTACTGGCGAATTTCCAGTTCACATCAGGATCATGTTACATGAAAGCATGGAGCATCACACATCTAGCAAAAGGTTTGTGTGCTAGCATCAAAAAGCTTGCAAAAGATTTATGTTTTGGCCGATGAGTGTTTTTTTTAGAAGTAGGACACAACCTTGACTCTCTTTCGAATTCAGCTGCAAATTTATTTCATGATGTTATTGGAGAACCAAGCACGTCAGCAAAACTTGATGATCGTGCTTCTTGCATGATGTACCATCTTTCAAAGTAAAACGAGCTACTCAGAAGATCACGTACTTAAGTTCTCTAGATGTGCATTTCTTTCTTGGTGTAGTCGTTGGACACAATAACATGTTTGTTTACGTTATTAGATAGTTAGCAAGATGTGTTAGTAGCGTACTCTAAGGGGAATTGAGTAGAATTTGAGGTAATTAAACTTCTTTTTTCTCTTACAACAGGTCATGTATGGTATCAATAGGTAGGTAGGTTAGAAGACGTCTCTTTTTTTGTAAATGTATTTAAATGATCTTTTCTTCAATCTTTTAACTTGATATAAGTAAAGATGCTCTTATTATAAGTGCCATATTGCTGGCAGTAAAGGTGTATGCAGAAGAATGGCCCTAAAATAGCAATATTGAGTAAACACATCATTATGTGCACATAGTTTCTACACTGTGATAGATTCAGTTCCAACATTAATGAAACATATAAGGTCTGAATTTGCACTCAATTATTTGGAATATGATGATTTTCAAAAGAAAATAAAATTGGGATGGTAGTGGCTTGAAATTTGAGGAAAATACTTGAATCCTTGATGCAGTCGTTCTATGCGAGTCTAGCTTGAAATCTATACATATTGATATGGGGTGCTAAATGAGCATCTATAATGCTGTAGTTTTTGAAAGATGTAAAAGCTTGTCATGTCATGACTCATGACATATTTGTCCAACTATAAATCATTTGATTTTTCAACCTACTTGCGTGATTTTTTTTTTCTCTCTCGCTAATATCCCATGCATGTCAAGTATCTATCATCTTTGAAATTTTAATCTTTTACTATGTACCGGTTGTAAAACAACTAGAAAAATGTTATTGCATGACATTTTGCTTGAATAATGAAAGATAATTTTCAATCTAAAATCATAAGCTAAAAATAATAAATAGATTATAAAGTATATACATAAGCTTTCCTATTTTTAATCTCAAAAAATAAAATCATTTAGGCCACGTTAAGTTGTTTCTTTTTAATTAATGTTCATACATAATCGAGTGGACAAACAAACATCAATAACATACATCGATCAAAGTGGAAATTGGCACAGAGTGAGCAAAGGAGCACCTGAGCAGGTCTGAAATTTCTATTACTAACTGAACCTAATCGTTTTGTTCCTATATGCAAATGACAACTTAAAACCTCTCAGATTGTGGAGATAGCTATTTGCAAACAATTAATTTATTATTCCTTTGGCATTACATTTGATCTAACCAATCAGACCATGGTTTTATAAATTTGACACTAATGATTGCATTGGTCATTATATAGTCGGTACCAAGAAAACAAAGGTGACCCCTCGAGGCCTATGGGTGTTTATCGGTTTATTGCCTCTATTTGACCCTCCAAGACATGACAGTGCTAAAATCATTTGACGTACACTACACCTTGGAGTCAATGTCAAGATGATCACTGGTGATCAGCTAGCTATCGGCAAGGAAACGGGTCGCAAGCTTGGAATGGGAACAAACATGTACCCATCTTCATCACTTCTTGGTCAATACAAACATTCATCTATCATAGATATCCCAGTTGAGGAACGTATCGAGAAGGCTAATGGTTTTGATGGAATCTTCCCTGGTAAGCGTTTGATACTTACTTACTGTGGCAATGGCCGGTCGGGAAACGGGTAAAATGAATATTTTTTGCATCCACCTTTAAATATTTTATAGCTGAAACTTTTAGCGCGTCTGCAATGCAGAACCTAAATATGAGATTGTGAAGATACTCCAGGAGGGGAAGAGTTGCTTGCCCCAGAAAAAAAACAACATGTCTTTGTTTTTTGTGATTCTTATTAACTACTACTAACAACAGCTACATTGCATGAAACAATATATGAATATGTAAATAAGTCCTTTTGAATAAATGTGAATGTTTGATGTGATTTAAATGCGACTGTGGCCATTTTAGATATTTTAGTATCGTTAACTGTTTATTTATAGTAGTCAGCACGCAGAACCACTCCAAACATGCTATTGAGAATTGCCATTGACTGAAATCATCAAAGGAGGACGTTTTCCTCAAAGATGTTGATAATAACTTAAGCTGGAGTTTGAATTATGCATATGCCCATATGAATTTTATTTACTATGTATAAATTATTTTGGTGTTATCAGCCATTTTTTTAATAGCGTCAATGCAGTAAATGTGGGTTTTTAACTCTTAGATTTTGTTACCAACATGCACCATCAACACATGATCAAGATGTCCTCATTTTTAATTCAGAAAAATATTTTGAAATGATTTAAAGGAAGTTTTGAGTAGATAGAAAGAGATTGTTCCTCATCTAAAGCTTGCAGGTCTGAGATATAATCTACGAATATCTTGCCTTTAGTTTAAACTTTAGTTGGTGCTTCTGTTTTTAACTCAATATATATATTCCGTTCACATCTTCTGGCGCCTAGCCATGGTGTTCGAAGTAGAGGATGGACCTGGCCGGGCCAGAAATTAGAGCAACTACCACCAGATTTACCAGTGTGCTAATACTATCCTCCACTAAATCCACCAACTATGAGACTGAGTCTATTACTTTATCTTAAGACTACCGAGGTACGTAAAGTAGAGATCCCTCAATTCCACTATCTCTGAATACTTTTCTTTCTGGGTGACCCATCAATTTTTCTACAAATAACCCAACAATACATACATATTCTCATCACAACAAATATCAAACAAAACCATAAATCCATTCACAGATAATTCAAATTCGTCAACATCATCTAAATTTGGTAAAATAACAGCTGGAAACACCTATATACAATAACTAAATAAACATAATTAACAAAAACAAAATAATAATAATAAATGTTAATAATATTATCAAATGTAAAAGATGTTCATGATTAATATTGTTTAGAACAAAATGTTAGAAAGTAGTTACCTTCTTTTAGCCGTTTTATGGATTATGGTAACATCAATTATATTTCTTAACCGTTTAATTTGACTTTTAATTACTTTTTAGTATATAATTGTTCTAATAAATCCTAAAAATAAAAACCACAATCAAAGTACTTACCTGCTTTTAGTCGTTTTATGAATTATGATAACATCAGTTATAGATCTTAACCGTTTCATTTAATTTTTAATTACTTTTTAGTGTATATTTGTTCCACAAAATCCTAAAAATAAAAACCACAAGTCATACCCGTCCATCGGACGGGTTTTGACACTAGTGTATATATATATATATATATATATATATATATATATATATATATATATATATATATATATATATATATATATATAGAGAGAGAGAGAGAGAGAGAGAGAGAGAGAGAGTTAGGATCAAATAAGAAGATTACTTAAAATAAGAAGAAATAAGAAGAACTATAACCGCAAATCCGAGATGCACCGACCTAAATTAGATGCATCCCTATAATCTTAGATGCATTATAACACACCATAGTGTGTTTTCTAGCTTTTAATCAGATGCATATACGTTTATTAGATACATTTCATGATTTCTCTTGTTTTTCGTTCCTCTGCACGTGCCAAAATCATGAAAATCAATTTGCACCAACTATACATCAAGTTAACTTTTGAAACTCAAGATGTTGCATCTATATGAATAGAAATGCATCTAATTCAAGTTGTTGTATCTTAAATGCGTTGTTTTGGTCACTTCTCACCACTTCTTATTTTAATTTACTTCTCACTGGATCCCTACTATATATATATATATATATATATATATATATATATATATATATATATATATATATATATATATATATATATATATATATATATATATAGACTGTTCGTTTGCGCGACTACTTGACTCCAGTTTTATTTTTTGCTCGACTTCACTTTTTTTCTCTCGACCCCAGTTTTATTTTTTGCTTAACTTCATTTTTTGAAAAAACAAAATCGCGAAAGAAGGCTGGAAATCATTTTTTTTTTCTTTTTTTTTTTTAGTCATTAGCTTTATGTTATATAAGCTATGCGTGGCTAAGGGCTTATGAGAGACTTATGGGGCTTAAATTTCAAAAGCCCACTATAAGCCTCGTTTGGCAATAGAGACTTATAGGGAGGATTTTGAAATTATAAGCCTAAGCCTAAGCCCCAGCCTTAAAAATAGGGCTAAAATTTTTATAAGCCTCAAATATAAACGTCGTTGATACTAAATTACTTAATCACTCATAAAAATATCTAATATATACATATATTAATTTAATTATATGTCATTTTTACTAATTTTATAATAATAAAACCCAACTTAAATTAATTTACCAAACAAATAAAAATTCAGTTCCACTCCTGACATATATAATCTTAAACAAACATCCCCTTAATATCTTTACCAAAACATAACTGTTTAACAACAAATCCAAAACACCCACCATACAACCACCACATCTCCGGCGTATCACGACGGCGCACGACGGCCTTCAAAACCCAGATCCGAAATCACCTCCTCTCCAAAACCCACTTTTCAGTTTTCACTAATTCAACCTATTTCAAAAGTTCACATAAACCCTAGAACATAATGTCAGACAACATCCCATTTGAAATCCAAATGGAAATCATCAAAAAAGTATTCAGTTATTCACTTCACAGCTTCTTCAAACTGCAAACGTTTTTTCAACTGATTATCAAATGTTAACACTACTAAAAAGTTGCAAAACCCTTAGAACACTCACACAGCTCCACACCCATCTCATCAAAACCGGGCTCGAAAACGACCCGTTTTTAACCGGAAACTTAATCCTCCACTGTTCCATCAACATTCCAAATGCAGTTCCTTATGCACACTCCATACTGCACTATTTTCCAAACCCAACTGCATTTATGTACAACACCCTTATACGCGGATACACGGAGTCCGATCAGCCGTGTAACGCCCTCATTACGTTTAACGAAATGCGTAGCATGTTGTCCCACTTTGTGTACTTAGATAGTTTTACTTTTGCTTTTGTACTTAAAGCCGTTGCGAATATGAGAAGTTGGGACAGTGGGGTGCAGGTGCATTGCCTAGGCATAGTTTATGGGCTTGATATGCATATTTACGTTGGGACAACGCTTATTAGTATGTACGCTGAGTGCGGGTGGATTAAGGAGGCGAGAAAAGTGTTTGAGGAAATGTTGGCCCCGAATGTTGTGGCGTGGAATGCGATGATTACGGGGTGTATTAGGTGTTGTGATGTAGAGGGGGCGGATATGCTGTATAGAAGGATGGATGTTAAGGATTTGGTGTCGAGTAATGTTATGTTGGATGGTTTTATGAAAAGTGGGGAGGTTGAGGTTGCGAAGAGGATGTTTTTTGAGGAGATGGATGTTAAGGATGATGTGTCGTGGAGTACGATGATTGTAGGGTTTTCTCATAATGGGTGTTTTGGTGAAGCGGTGGATTTGTTTGTGGAGTTGCATCGGGTTGGGTTGAGGCCTAGTGAGGTGAGTTTGACGGGGGTTCTTTCTGTGTGTGCGCAAAGTGGGGCGTTTGAGTTTGGTAAAATTGTGCATTGTTATATTGAGAAATGTGGGTTTGTTTGGCTACGTTCAGTGAACAATGCGTTGTTGGATACGTATGCTAAGTGTGGGAACATTGATATGGCTCGTTTAGTTTTTGAAAGAATGCCTGGAATCAAGAGTATAGTTTCTTGGACAACCATGGTGGTGGGATTGGCAATGCAAGGGTATGGTGATGAGGCTCTAAAACTATTTCATCAGATGGAGGATTCGGGGATTAAACCTGATGGGATTACATTTATTTCCATTCTTTACGCTTGTAGTCATGCGGGTTTGATTGAAGACGGATGTAGGTACTTTTCCATGATGAAGAATGACTATGGTATAGAGCCGACATATGAACACTACGGTTGTATGGTTGACTTATATGGTCGAGCTGGTGACCTCCAAAAGGCGTACAAATTCATAACTCAAATGCCAATAAAACCAAACGCTGTTATTTGGCGAACACTTTTAGGTGCTTGTAGCATTCATGGTAATGTCGAATTGGCTGAGGAAGTTCAGTTAAGACTCTCTGAACTCGACCCTAGTGATTCTGGTGACCATGTTTTGTTATCAAACATATATGCAGTTGCGGGGAAATGGAAGGATGTTGCGACTGTAAGAAAGTCAATGAATAGTCAAGGACTAACGAAAACCCCTGGTTGGAGTATGATTGAAGTTAATAAAATCATGTATAGTTTTGTTGCTGGTGAAAAAGATAATGTGGTCACAAAAGAGGCTTATACAAAGCTTAAAGAGATTATGTCGAGACTTAGAGTTGAAGCAGGGTATGCACCGGAGGTAATTGGCAGCGTTTTACATGATATTGAAGATGAAGAGAAAGAAGACTCGTTAGTTACGCATAGTGAGAAACTTGCTCTTGCATTTGGGATGTCAAGATTATGTGACGGAAGTGTGATAAGAATTGTCAAGAACTTGCGGGTTTGTAAAGACTGTCATACATTCATGAAACTTGTTTCTAATGTATTTGGAATAGAGATTGTGTTGAGAGATAGAAGCCGGTTTCATTCTTTTAGAGATGGTTCGTGTTCTTGTAAAGATTACTGGTAAAACAATACAGGAATGTAAACTATAACTCCGTTAAGTAATTGACTAGCACAAAATCAAGTTACAAAATTCAATTCATAAGCTGATAAAACAGTTTTGAGTTTAACAGTTTGTCGATATATCCTAGCAAAACAGTGATTCTAAGGCACATGTATTGTTACTGCCGGTTCTTTAAGTTGCAGGTACAGTTACATAACCATCATCATCCTCTTCATCAGAGTTAATGCTCTCTGCTTGTTCATTTACGTCTGTGATTGCTCTTCCTTCGGGCGGTGGAACCGGTGGGATGGGTTGACTGCTATCGTTGACAAAATGTTTTGCTGCATCAAGGTAGTAGACACATAGAGTTAGACCATTATATGAACATCTTACAAGTCATATAGTCGTAACCTGAATTTACTCAACACTTTGACACCTTGATTATAGCACGAAAAGAAAACCTCCAAGATCAAATCTTTACTGCCCGAGAACCAAAGAAAACAACAAAGGTTGTTTTTCCACTCTACCCGATATCGGACAAGGCGTGTCCGATATCTGTTGCTTCTGTCCGAGAAAAGGAACCATGACCAGAAACAAAAACACCACTTTGTTGCTGCTGTACTTGTCGACCAGGAAACAGAAAACAAAGCACCACCAATTATACTAAACACTTGAATCAAAAACAAGTTTAGAATTTATCAAAACCAAAAACCCTTAGTCGATTTAAAGAGCAAGTCAACCAAGAGTTTAACTAGGGAAAATCTGATCGGTTTTAGGGATTAGGGAGTAATGTTATGCGTGAGTTTTGTGAGGGATTGTGTTTGCTTATATACTAACCAAACCGACTCCTAGTTGGAGTCCAACGCTTGCTCGACAAGTTACAACCCAAGCCAAAACCCATGCTCCCTTTCCTGCCCGATCAGTGAGTTGTCAAGGCCCAAGGCAAACCCAATTCGTCCCATGTCAAGTCCAAGAACAGCCCATGGTTCGAATTCATGATCGGGTCAAATAACGGGTATGTATATTCAAGTATTATAAACGTTCTACACGTATACTCGTGTTTATCGCGTGTGCCTCCATCGGCTCACACACCTTTAATGGTTTTGTCGTGTTTTCAACTTCCACAAACCTAACAGTTGCTGTTTTCCTATCTTTCCCACACACGGTTAGCTAAATATTATTGTGTCTCCCATTAAAAAAAAAAAAAAAAAAAAGATTGAATATGGTTATCTGTGACGAAAATGACAACCTCAGGAATACCACAACATTAATCAAAATTATTAAGTTGTTCGTACGTTTTCTAAATACAATATAAGTCTGTCAAACGTTTGGTAAGAACTCCATGTAGTTATAGTTACAAACGATTAGCTCAAGTCATCAACAGTTTAATCAACTGTCTTTCGATTACCACAACAAATACAAGTTTATTGACACCAAAAATTACAATATCTGATGACTTAATCACTGTATGTTCTGTATTGTTAATCTAAATAATTGTTTAATTTCAATTATGTTCCATGCATTTGTCCTTCGATGACTAATTTCATAATACATAATTCGTTTTCCATTCTGTCCGCTTTTTAAAATACTTGTGAACTTCACGGGTTGGTTTCGTAATAAATTCATCTGAACTTGAAAACAAATCTCACGTAAGCTAAAACCACATAAACCCTAAACAGACACCCACTTGAAATCCAAACGGAAACCCTAGAAAAAATATATAAAAAATGTCAGACAACATCCCATTTGAAATCCAAATGGATATCATCGAAAGAGTTTATGATGTCAAGTCATTGATTCGATTCAGATCAGTTTCGAAGCCATGGAAGTCTTTCATTGACAGCTCTGAGTTTATCAAAGGTTACGGCGCCCGCCACACGAAGCCACATAGCCGCATTGTAAGTTTATTACCGGGTTCTCAGGATTATAATACTTTTCTAGTATATGATAATATTGAATCTCTTGAGGTAAAAGAGTTCGCTCCATCTTTTGTTGTGTCTCCTTTGCTTAAACAATATCGTGTTTCATACGTCGTTGATACGTGTCATGGATTACTCTGTTTGTATGGTTTTCATAAAGGTTATAAGAAATGGATGCGTGTTATTTGGAACCATTCTATCGGAAAATCATTTGGTATTGCTGTCCCTCGTTCTTACGGTCAGTTTGTTTTTGGTTTCGGGGTGTGTCCTGACACTAGAGATCCTACTGTTGTGAAGATTTTATGTCAAGACGCTTGGCATGTTGAAGTTTTTACATTGAGCTCGGGTGTTTGGAATGTGATTCCAAGTGGTAATTTGCCTCCTCAATCAATTAGACTTAATAAGATATCAACTCAGGTTGTTATAGATAGGTTTATCTATTGGGCTGCTAGTGAGAAGACTTTGACTGATGATGGTGTACCTCATTATAAGTATATGGTTGTGTCATTTGATTTGATTACCAAGGAGTTTAAAGTTGTAGACCTACCAGATACCTTAACAAAAGAGTTGTGCTCTTGTTGCTTCATTTCTAAGCTAAGGGAGTCTCTTGTTGTGTATGGATACATTGAGTCTGCTCATTGTGGTGTATGGGTGATGGAGCATGACTCGTCTTTTAGAAAGCTATTCACAATTGGCAAAATAGTAGATAAAATACTGGGGTTTAAGAAGAATGGTGAAACTATATTTGAAACTCGAATTGTGGGGAAGGACTCAAGGTTTACAACACTTGATGTTTACAACCCATACTCACAACAAATCAAGAATCTTGGGATTTTTGGAATAGGGGACTCATTCTTCATGGGCTCTTACAAGGAATCGCTACTTTTGCTTGATCACATGGATTCACATATATATGATGACAATAACTGATCAAAATGACGACGACCACATTTTAAGGGCCTATTTTGTAGTTAAGGTGTGGAAAAATCACTTTCATCTATTTTAGCTTTTTATCACTGACTTAATGATGTTAAGTAATGTCATTTATGGAATCTTATGCTATTGTAGATGTAGTATATGCTACTTTTATTTTCAAATATGTGCTTTGTAGCAAGGTTGGTGAAATTGGTATTATCAAGTTTAATGTGCTTTTTATTATTCCAGGGATAGTGTTGCTTCTGCTTCTTATCTTTCATGACTTTTTTAGATGGGGGAATGTCCTTTATAGATGCCTTATTGCTTGTGTATAAAAAGGATGAACAAGCCTTTTAGATGTTCATTACGTGTTGAAATCTTGTTAGCGTCCTTCGCTTCGTTACATTCTCCTCTCGTTTTGCTTTGGGTCTATTTTGAATATGCAACATTTGAATGTGTAAATGCTTATGTGTGAACAAGAAGTAATATTCATGTACTTTAACTCAGGATTAGAGGAGTAAAGGCATTAGCATATAAAACATGAAAGTGTAGCATGTTGCGAGACAAAAGTTTGTATTGTGTGGGTCAGATGGCTATGTATCTTGGTGTTGAACTCATTTGTCCTTCGCTTCGTTACATTCCCTTTTGATTGTGTATCTCAAAAGATTAGGTAACATTCATTTGGTGTATGTTGATTTTTGTAGTTAATGATAGTAGCTCGATAAGGATAGTTTTCTGTACCTAAGTGGCCGAGTTTGCTATTTCTTGATCTTAAATGAGTTTTGAGAGAAGCTACCAATGTTTCTGAGATTAATGAGCTGTTGCTCTGTTACCACAAACTCAGGGAGTGTTTGGTGTTGAACTCTGCAAGTTGCAATAGGTAACTTTCTTTAAGAGTTTTACTTTTGGTTTCTGCATTGTTGATAGTAGCTCTATAAGGATAGTTTCCTGGTCCTTCACTGTTACTGGTACTAGGGAGACTGCAATGCAATCATGCATCAATGATTCATGTCAACCTACTCGTTGTATGCTCAAGTCTCTAATGATCATGGTAACTGAAGTTCAACAATTTTGGTTCGGCATAAGTTTCCCCCCACTTTTCCGTTAACGATCCAACAATAGCTGGTAACTCTCAAGGCTTATTTTGGTTATTATGATTGAATTTCTGTGTTTGGGAACCTTTCAATTACAGAATCAGTTTTTTGTTGTGCCAAATGTTTTTGGGTTATGGGGTTTATCCTAACCATGATCATTAGAGACTGGCTTGTAAATTAACATCCAATAGTAACGAATACCACAGAGTTCAATAGCATACATAGCAGGCTGAAAACCAGTGCAAAAGATTGGATACTAAAATGACCGCCGTGTACATGACACAATTCTTTTTGATTTTTGCAAGACTATAAACCCTGTTTGTGGCCATTTTGAGACATCAATCGGGTATGGACCAGTAAGGGTGTTCGTCATTTCATGTTTCGAGTTACTCGGGTTACTCGGTTTAGATTATTCGGGTTGAGAATTTTTGAAGGCAAAACTTAACTGAATTCAAAGTGGACCAAACAAAACCGATAACTGAATTTGAATTTGCCAGTTTGGTATAGTTTAGGTTTTGAACACCGAATTGGAAAATTTGTTAATTTTATTTCTCAATTAGATATATACATATGTAGCCCCGAATGCATCAACTCATTAAGTTTATTTGTAAAAATTTGACTTTTTGAGGTCAATAGACTACTTTTCAGAAAATCATCACCAAAACTGAAGCAAAAGAAGACCATCTATATTTCAAATGATCCATATGTTTATACTATTGTCTGTGCTTTTTAGTTTTAATGCGAGCAAACAACTCAAGTAGTACGATAACTAGAAAATAAGGTGTCAAAAGTCAAAACTCAAAAGAACAATATAAAAAAGTTATGACATTTGTCACAAGTTTGACTTTTTTAACAGTCAAATGCTGCAACTAGTAAAGAGTGAAGAAAGTAATCTATAATTAACATACCGCTGGTTTGAGAAGCTCATCGATTATATCCTGCACTTGCTCATTTAAATGTTCATAACCCGTTCCTCCTCCCCTTAGGCTATCTTCCTTTAATTGCATATAATATGTATTCCAGAATTAGATTCCAAAACCACATGAAATCAGATTTAATTAAATCAGTTTATGTCCTTTAGCTTCCAAATGAGGTTACCTGTAGCATTGGATTCAGCCAAACACATTCTATATTCCTCTCACACCCAAGCCAACCCGTCATATTCCACCGTCATGTCAAAACAAGAAACATTCTCATTGACTCCAAACAATACCAAAGAGTCTCCATTGCCTGTCAATGCGACTGACAGTTGAGTATTTTAAAACTTCTCCTGTGGATGCTGATCAATCATCCAGAGCTGCATCACTATGTTTGCTTTCTAACAATGTGCTTGCATCTTCTGTAGTAATTAATTCCACTGTTATGCATGCAAGAGTATGTTCTCTATCTTATATCCTTTTATCTTTTATCGGAGGTGGCAAAATGGGCAGGTGAGGCGGGATGGGTCAATGGTCAAAATGGATCTTGTTGACCAGAAACACTTTATATTTCTAATTTTTATAAGTATCTTGTGTGTCGAATATGATTAGAAACGTTATGTTATTTGAAATCCATGATCTTTAGTCCAATTTTTCAAACAATATGATTTACGAGGTTTTCCACATTTAAAACCATTTTCGGCGAATTTCGCCTGTATTATGTTTCCTTATAACTGATCTTTTGTATTTAACTCGTTTGATCCATGAGAGACAAAACATTACCCGAATTGACCCATTATAAGTAAAGGGTCAAATTTGCCACTTCTACCACTTATCATCTCTTACTATCTTAAGTGCTCATTAATATTTCTTTTCAGGCCAGTGGGAAGATGGTGTTTCATGTGTTTACTAATACTTACAAAGATGCCACAGTTCAAGTTTTAAACATCAAAGATCTTAACCTACAAGAAGGTGGTCATGATAGAACTCATTTGTCAATGCCCCAAGAATTACGTGTCTCTTTTTTATCTAGTTCTGAAAGCAGAACATAATATATCTCAGCGTTTTCTAATTGGCACTGTGCTCTTCCAAAAATATTCCCTACTTTGAAGAAAATTGTTGTTCTTGATGACGACATTGTTGTCCAGCGTGATTTGTCAGAATTATGGAATCTTGATATGGGTGGGAAATTAATCGGTGCATTGGAGTTTTTTGTGCAGTGAAATTGGGTGCAATTAAAAGTTATTTGGGGAACGAAAAGTATGATGCCAATTCTTGTACATGGATGTCGGGGGTTAAATATTATTGATTTGGGTCAGTGGAGAAAACGAGACATCACTAGAAGCTATCAAAGTTTGGTGAAACAGGTCAGTTGTCTTATGATTTGTTTGTTCATATACTTTTGCACTTATTCTGGTTATCTTTTTTTTATACGTTTGACCCGTTAGAGATAAGACATAACCTGAATTGACCCATTTGTAACTTTGTAAGTAAATGGGTTAAAATTGCTGCGTGCCCACCTCTATGACATTTAATAGCTTTGTGTTTATGTTATAGCTACATTATGTGTTGACAATCACCTTTTCATTTGTGAACAGCGATTGAGCGAAACAACTACACTAGGAGCAACCATGCTCACTTTTCAAGGGTTACGTGTTGCTCTTGATGACACATGGGTGTTATCCGGAATAACTATGGTATTAGTAATGAAGCCATTACCAAAGCAGCTGTATTACACTTTAACGGCAACATGAAACCCTGGCTTGAGTTAGGCATTTCGAGCTATAAATCTCACTGGAGAAAGTTTCTCAATAATGATAACCATTTCTTGACTGATTGCAATGTGAACCCATAATCTGCGGTTCCTTGTTAAATTCAAGAATTGTAATTTTTTAAATGGAAAAAAGGGGCACTACATCTTGACCTGGTTTTAGAGGACGAGGATTTGCATGTGACGATCTCCGTGTATTTATAGTCATTTGATAGACAAGGAAAGGGCACTACAATTTGTCGATGATAAAGAAGATCAGGTTGCAATTGTGTTATAGATTTGAGAAGATTTCTGATGGGAATCTGAAGAGCCGCATTCTACTTTTTTGTATGGTGTTAAAGTAGGTAGGCGAGTCGTTACCCTGAATTCTTTTTTTATTTTCACGATTGTTATAATATATTTATTTTGGTAGTCTGTGCATTCATGGCATTAGGGATAGCACAATAATCCGATTACTTTAGACGAGCTACTTTTATGTACCTTTTAGCTTTTGGTCTTGAAGGCTTTTAGGTATGAAGTTAATTGTTGTAATACACCAAGTGTTAGCTTAAGCGAATGTGAAACTGTAACTACCCTCATTTTGTTTTGCAGTTCTTCTTTTCAAGTAAACAACCTGACTACTAGACATTACTTTCACCGGTTGCCGGTTTTCAAGTCTTCCTTTTAAAAGAAACCTCGTTTCTAACTAATGAATTTCCCATAAATGTTTGATGCATGTCGGACGGAAATGCCAGAAATTTGTGCCAGTTTGGGACCAAGTTCATCAAGGACCAACTAGGCTTGTTTGAATGCATGTATCGACTAAAACATGTTTGGGATCTATTAACGGTTTAACTCTTAGATGGGTTGAAGTCTTGAAGATAGGCTAGGGTCGATCCTCTACGATCTAGTTAGCAGGTAACTAGGTACTCATTAAGTTTAGTTGTAAAACTGAAGTATGTTTGTGATCAAATCGATCTATTTTCCGATCTAGTTTCTAGTGTAAAAAAAAAGAGAAAAAAAATCAGATTTTAGTATAATTTTATTTATTTATTTATTTTACCTTTTTAATAAAGAGAGCAACCCTACAAAATCAAATTGCCTCCCACCTTGAAGCCAAACAATGTAAAACATGTTATGGATAAATACATGTGGATGTCCATATCCCTTAATATTGGTTAGAGTTTGAATCATATACATCATTTACTTCATCTTTATCTGATTGTATCTATATATAGACCCATTGGTGGATTATCTCAATAACACATTCATTCTCCTAAACTTGTGTTCACAACACGCTCTTAGTTATTTTAATATATACAAGACGTTGACAAGAGAAGGAATGCACATCTGGTTCTCGTTGCAATATACCATATCAAAATATATTAATTTCATGGCATAAAAGCTTCTTTGAATGAGGTCACTCTTCACCCTATTCTATGTTTTTTTTTTTTTTTTTTTTTTTTTTTTTTTTTTTTTTTTTGAGTGACAGGTTTATATAATTATAAAAGTTACATGGTCTATAAATTTTCAAATATGCTTATATCTTCGTAAATCAATTTGTTTGTTGGAATATATGTTTGTGACATATTATATTTAATTGAATCCTTAAAACTGTTAGGTTAACATTTACGATGATCGCATGTTTTCCAGTGTTCAAATTTTATTTTATTTTGAGTGACCAAACTTATATTTGTGTTGAGTTGGATTTTTGTAACATGCTATTATTTTTCTTTCAATTGGAAAAGTTTGGAGATATAATAATATTAATAATAATAATAATAATAATAATTGTCAGCAGTTAAATAACTTGGATTATTCTAGGTATACGGTGATATGGAGATTCTTATATACTTGCAGTATATCTTAAATCGCATGTATAATAAGTTGGTCTTACGTAAGTATAGTTATAAAAAAAAAAGTGTTTTGCTACACAAGCGCTAATTATATTGTTGTCATATTATTGATTTTCTTTTATTAATTACTCAACACATGTTATTGATTTTCTTTTAATTAAAGTATCTTTACTTGTTATATTGCACCTTAGATCTACTGATGTGATTATGTGCCATGAGTTGAGATCTTTTGCAAAGTGAAAAAAAAAAATTAAAAAGTCTAGAAAGTCTATTATTGAGTGCTATGTGTCCCCCACCCAATCCCTCTATTTTTCTTATTAAATTCGGTTAGGGGGCATTTTGGTCATTTTAACTCATTTTTTTTATTCCATCCCAAAACTTCAAACTTAAATAACTTTTAAACGACAAACTTTTATGAAAAAACCGATTTCATCATATTTTTTTAAATTTAATTCTCTTTAATGTGGTATGCATTATGATATATGAATCTCAGTTTTTTTTTCAACTTTTTAAGTGTGTATTAATTTTCTTGAAATTTTCGGCATTTTCGTCTCTAATTTTGACTAGTTTAAAAGCCGAATTTTACAAAACTTAAAACATGAAAATTGTAGGCTTTTGACCATTTTTTACCTAGAAATTTGAATCACTCAAATTTGATATGATATGAGTGAGATATTGCACGTTAAAGATGAACAATAACTGGTGAACGTTATCAAAAATAACTCACGTTATCAAATATAATTGATGAACGTTATAAAAAATAACTCGTGAACAATATAAAAAACAACTGATAAACGCTATTTTTTCAAAAACTGATGAACGTTATAAAAAATAACTGATGAACGTTATAAAAAATAACTGATAAACAATATCAAAAATAACTGATGAACGTTATATTTTCGAAAAATGCTGAACATTATAAAAAATAACTGATGAACGTTATAAAAAATAACTGATGAACAATATAAAAATAACTGATGAACTGATAAACATCGTATATTTATTAGAAAATTGATGAACTGATAAACAATACTAATTTGAACTGATGAACACTATAAAAAATAACTGATGAATATTACTTTTTCAAAAACTGATGAACATTATAAAATATAACTGATGAACGCTATAAAAAATAACTGATGAACAATATAAAAAATAACTGATGAACTAATGAACATTACTATTTTTTTTTTGAATACTGATGAAAAAAACTAACTGATGAACAAGACTGATTGTGACCTAACTAATGAACATGATTTTTTTATTTTGAAACTGATGAACAACACTATTTGTTTAAAAACACCGATGAACAAAGTGATCTAACTGATGAACATTATTTTTTCAAAAACTGTTGAACACTATAAAAACTAACTGACGGACTTTATTTTTTAAAAAATTGTTGAACATTAGAGAAAATAACTGATGAACGATATATTTTTTGTTTAAAAACTAATGAACAATGTGACTAACATTGAAAATCACACCTTTTTACAAAATAAATAAGTTATAAATTATCAAGATGTATCTTTTCAAAAAACTTTTATAAAATTTCACTTGACACACTTCTTAATCACACAAAACCCATCTCAAACACCAAAAATCACACATTTTTATTAAAAAAAAACCGTCACAGACTTTTCATCAAACACTTTATATGCACAAAAAAATAACCCCAAATGCATTACTAATTACATCACCAAATCAACTTTCCAACATTGAAAATCATTAAATTTTCCATTTATAACAAGAATTCAAAGATTTCCATTTAGATGATGTAAAACGATTGATGTCGTTTTACTGTTCTTGAAAAGCAAATGTAGTGATCATCCTGTGATTAAGACCGATTCACTTGTTAGTTGGGTTCCATCATTCAACGCTTCTAATTGATTAAAATGGTGATGGTGATGGAGACGGTGTTGGTGGCGGTGCAACGGTGGTGACGATGATGAAGATCACCGTTTCATTTTCGGATCTGTTGAGAAATATAGAGAGGATATGGGAAAAGGAGATGATATAAAAAAGATGGATTATTACTTTTAGTGGAATGACTAGTATACCCTTATGTGTATATGTCTATCTTTAATTTGATCAGATGTTGTATTATGATGCAACAGTTTAGAATGCTTTTTATACTTTTTAAAAAGAGGCACTTTCTATTTGATCCGGTACCTATGTGCTAATTGATAAAAGTATCTTTACTTGTTATATTGCGCCTTAATAAAAGTATCTTTAATTACTTGTTATATTGCACCTTAATAAAAGTATCTTTAATTACTTGTTATATTGCAGCTTAATAAAAGTATCTTTACTTATTAAGACTTATACAAAGTTAACTGTATGCCCATAGGTTACGTATAAACGTCTTCTTCTAAATTATTGAATCGTCGTCTTTTTGTTGGCATATAAATTATCGTATGAGTTGAGATCCATGTAGAGCTCATATTTGTCATAGAACCAATGAACCAATCATAGCCATCCATTT
Organism: Chrysanthemum seticuspe; assembly: GCA_019973895.1. NCBI lineage: Eukaryota > Viridiplantae > Streptophyta > Magnoliopsida > Asterales > Asteraceae > Chrysanthemum > Chrysanthemum seticuspe. The sequence continues at coordinate 314,573,551 of BPTQ01000009.1, forward strand.
TTTATCAAAATTAATAAAAAATCATTTTCCACATTTTTTTAAAACAACATATCTTGCCAACGGTAAATCTTCAAGCTACAAAAAATACACCATCGTGACGAAAATTAAATTATCTTTCTATAGATATGCATTGTTATATACTTTCGACGAAGTTTTTTTTTTTAATTTCCCCCAGAAAAATCACATGTGATTTGTAAAAATCACATGTGATTTTTAAAAATCACATGTGATTCGTAAAAATCAAATCACATGTGATTTTTACAAATCACATGTGATTTTTCTGAACGAAATTTAAAAAAAAAAGTTCGTCGAAAGTATATAACAATGCATATCTATAGAAAGATAATTTAATTCTCGTCGAGATGGTATGATTTTTTTGACGTAACGATTAACGGTTTGTGAGATATTTAATTTTTAAAAAAAGGGTGAATATATTTTAATAAAAGAAATGAGTGGCTATGATTGGCTGATTGGTTATATGACAAATATGAGTTCTATATTGAACTTTTCTCATTATCGTATACAATCTAATTTCTTTCAATATTAAAAATTCTAACAGATTACTACAGTAGTTTTTAACATTAGTAACCTAAATTACTACAAATTAAGCTCATTATTTTTATATATGCAATAGAGTTCTGCTAACTAGTTGTAGTAGTTATTTTAAAGGATAACCATGGTTGTATCTTCTTACTTGATTCATAAACTCTCCACACATGTGACTCATATATATTATATGTAGACTAATTTCACTATTTATAAATTTTCATTGTGACATTATTATTCGAAAAGAAAACATAGCCAATAAACTAAATTATAAATAGTACGCGATTTATATTGAAACAAATACATGACATTGAAACCTTGGTGGATGTCGTTCGGCCTCATCATGACTTAGTTAATAAACTTCTCATAAATGTTTTATTACGTGGTCCTATATTATTTAATTTTTCAATAGTGTTATCTATTCGGCTATTGATATACTATTAGCCATGGTTTGATGTATTAATTTGAAGCTTGTTACTAGTGTATTTTGAGCTATATTAATCTATTACTATGTGAAATATATTTTGATCTTATGTGTTGCTATAATCTAGTTCACTATCATTTTGATTGCAAGTAAAGCATCTAATCTGGTTGAGTTGATACATGCCTTTTGTGATATGTTTTTGTCAAATTTGGTTGAGTTGAAACACGACTTGGTTTATTCATCTACTATTTTGATGACACGATGGATAAGAATATAAGAATATAAGATTAAGCATCTAATCTTTTTTCTATGATATACAAGTGATCTCTTATAATTATATGATTCTTTAGAAAGAGACTTTAAACTATAATGTTTCAGTGCATGATGCCTATGTATATAAATTGTAGTGCAAAATGCTATCATATTAATGTTTAATTAATAGATTGCTTAAGAAAATCATTGCTATTATTACGTGCTTATGTGAATAAGGTCTTGAATGCATGACTAAAACAAGAGATAATTTGCTTATACAATCTCTTGATTAACACGATAATTAATTTTATACAAATGTTGGATTATGAATGAACAAAAATATACAAATTAAAGCCATTACCTACTGTGAATATTGTGGTAAATACAAATTTTGTTGGTTGTTCTAATTGTGCAATTGAGTTTGGCATGTACGCATGAGTTATTTATTATATGTAATTCTATATGTTTGCATGTACGTAAAACATTTGATTTATATCGTATTTTCTTATAAAGCTATAGGCTAATGTGAATATTATATTAAACTCTGTGTGAAAAACATAAAAGAGCTAATCGGAGCTCTCTATCTTTTATATAAAACAAAGTGTGACTGAAGCACATGTATAAAGCATAAGTTTATCCTTTAGTATGATTTGAAAATATTATGTGTTGCTTTATATGACACTAGACTCTTTGTTTGAAGTTGGTCAGTAAGACATGTTGGCAAGAAAATCGGGACGAGCTATGGAAACAAATATAAAGTCATTTACTTGGAATAATTATAAGTAAATATGTGACACCAAATATTTATATCTTGTTATAAATAGATTTACTTACAGTTATTCAGTTTTTAATTGGTGAATGTATTAGGCCCATATATTTACCTTTCAACTAATCATTATGAAGATTGCCGGACAAATTGAGATATCATGTACAAGAATAATTGATGCCTTAGCTTAGATTGTGTCACTGTGCCACTTACCTGGCTTCATTGGTTGCTTCCATACTTATTATGTGATGTTTAACATGTTGTTTTATTTGTTTACGGGACGTGATTATAACCGATCAATGGTGTATATACCTGCCAGCTTAGAAAATTGTGCAACTTGACTTGTGCAAAATATGTGTTTCTTGTTTAATAGTAATGCTATAGGCTAACAGAGTATTTTATTACACTATGTAAAAAGCTATGAAATAGCTCATTTATAGGTTCTCCCTATTATTAGACTTTTAGATATAAGTCAAATCCTGTCGAAGCATATGTGGTCATAAACCAAGGTTTATGAGCTAAGATTGTAGTATCAATTGGCATGACCGGTTGGACTATCCCGGTTTAATGATGATGCGAAATATATAGAACAACAATAAGTTTCTTGCAAAATAGATTTGATTGTTCTCACTGAAAGTTAATTGTTCATATATCACCACAATATTAAAATAAGGACTTTGTCCTATAAAGTTTTGGAAAGAATATAAAGGGGATGTATATAGGCCTATACATCTGCCATGTGGATCATTGAGTTTTAAAATCGATGCATCATCAAAATGATCATCAAATGCGCAACTTAAGGTTAGCGTGATTAGTGGCTTGACTTATAAAAGTTTTCCAAATTGTATTATTGAGAACGGTGGTGAATACTTTCAAGTGCTGGGCGATTATTGGAATAAGTGTTGAACTTTATGTAGCCCAAGTTTATACGCGAATTGCTTTTGTTGAAACGTTTATAAAACGTCTTTAGTTGATTGCAAAGCCAATAATTATGAGAACAGAATCTTAATTTATGGGGCATGTTATAAAATCTGAATTCGCATCTTGCCAATAATTTTTATAATGAATCCTCCCTATTAGAATGATTTTTGGTCACAAAACATATTTTTCAAGTGAGATATTGTAATTGTGCGACATTTCTTATAGTTAATCCACCATAACGCACAACAATGGGATATTAAAATGGATAATTCATTCAGGGGGAGAGTATGAGCAGCGAGGGATATGGAATGAATTATGATATAAATGTTGATCCTCACACTAATAAATATGAACTTGAAGTTCCAGGGACAATTTATATTCCAGATCTAGTAATTGCCAGACATATTTAGTGACCTAAAGAAAGTAACTAGATCATATATACGCTGCTAGTGCTCCGATTACAATGTGCGTCCCGCTAGTAAAACCAATGATTGGTAGTAAGTCTATGGCACGTCTACAGCGTGATAGACTAATCGATTCCAAATGAAAGTCCTCGAATGAATAGATAAAATGGAGCAAGAAAATGAAGATGGTCAAATCGAGGTAATAAGACCCCATGATAGTCTATTAAAGAGACACTAGACATGAAGGTTATTGAAAAACCCCGGGTACATGAAAAACTTGAGATCTCAATAAATGATATATAATGTCTAGTAGAGTATGGAATCGAAAAGAAATAAATCGACGTCGATAATAATATTACATATGAATGGTTATGAAAGTAAATAATATAACGCTCAAATGAATGTGAGGATCTTGGATTAATGAATAGCCAAATTTAATGACGCAAGTAAATAATGAAGGATTGAAGTCTCATGTGATGAGACATGTGATTAGGACTTAAAGTCAATATACAGAAATATGTGAAACTTGTTGGATATGCATCTGTCTTTGAGATAGCGATATTAAATTGTGCATAAGGCACAAGTGATGGCACACATATTTTCGCAAATATTTTGAAATGATAATGACGATACATGTTCACATGTGGTGGATTATAATATATTTTGATATTGTATAAGTCTGCTAATGTGAGAAGTAACTGATATGCGTCTAAAAGAAAATGATTAGAGCTCATTTGAAGTTAAGATTCCTTAAGAAATATAGAATGCATGAAGCACGTGTCATGATTTAAAAATTCTCGAGAATTGTAATTGATCAAATTGAACAATTCCATGAAATGGACTAAAGTAAATATTTTGATAGTTTTAATGTACAAGAATCAAGGGTTTATATTTTACTAACCCATCAAAACAAGGTTAGTTAGTTTTGCAGATGCAGGATATGTTTAATTCTCACAATGATCGGTTTCAAAATGGATATGCTTTTACATACAAAATTCTGGGAAGGAGACACTAATGATTTTGCATGAAGATGATATAGTCTATACTGCTTAGTTCAAGAATGGTTACATCAAAGGCGACAAGACACTTCTCATTCAAAAGATACTCGACGGATCTATTTAAATAATCTGGTGGATCTATTTACTAAATCAATTCTTACATCAACATTAGGAGATTAATCTGCAACACTGAAATGCGCCAACTCAAAAAGCTCAAGTGATGTAGTCATCAGAGGGAGATAATACGCGTTGCACTCTTTTTCCCTTAGCCATGGTTTTGTCCCACTGAGTTTTCCTGGTAAGGTTTTTAACGAGGCAACATTCCCAAAGCGTATCAATAGTATGGACATCAAAGAGGGAGTGTTATGGATAAATACATGTGGATGTCCATATCCCTTAATATTGGTTAGAGTTTGAATCACATTAGAAGATATACATCATTTACTTCATCTTTATCTGATTGTATATATATATAGACCCATTGGTGGATTATCTCAATAACACATTCATTCTCCTAAACTTGTGTTCACAACAAAACATTATATCTCTATCTTTAATTTTGTGTACACAACGACTTTTTACCTTTATTTTTTTGTGCACAATAACTTTTGTCAAAAAAAAAAAAATAATAATAAAAAAATGCCTTCTGTCTTTAACATTCTTGGGTCCGCCACTGACCACATATGTACGTCAAATACGTAAGAACAATATAACAAGATGGTTTTATTTTGGGCAATTTCATATCTCCCCTCTTCAAAATCAAAAAAATTATATTTACCTAAAGCATGCATTAAAAGCATTGTACATTTATGCATTCAAATGTTGTAATTTGAGTATATATGAAATTAATTATGAAAAGAGAGATATATGAAATTCATCCTTATTTTAAAACTAGGCGAGTACTCGTGCCTAGCGGCATCGGTTTCTAGCGGCATCGGTTTCTAGCGGCAGACAATTAACGATATGCAATATTGTGGTAAGTGTTTCGTATAACGTTCAAAATAGAACGTGAAAAGATCAAAATGTAATTACAAACGGTTGTAACATGTGATAATTCAACTCTAGCAAAAATTCTTAACATGTATCAAACGGCATATAAAAATATTTAATGAAGCTTAAAATAAAACATTACATCAATTATGAAATATTAACTAACAACACATGTTACTCGTCGCGTAAAACTTCTTGATACACGACATTTGAGGTATAGATTCCTGCTTGACGAAATTCTTTGACTGGTTTAACCAGTACCTTTCTTGTTCTACGGGGTATCCTTCTAGACAATGCTACATAAAGCTGTTTTGAAATAGAAACTTGTTTTGGGGGTTGTTTATATAGGCGAAATACGAAATGTTTCAATTGATTTTTCCCGCCAATGAAACAATGAATTGGCTGGCGAATTTGGAAATTGAAAATACATTGAAATCAAATTTTAATAGTTACCATGCAATGTCACCATGCAAGAAATACATTGAAATGAATTTTGACTTTCCAATAGTATATTAATAAAATGAATGGGCTGGCGTTGATTTTTTGACTTGCAAGAAATACATTTCTTCTGTTGCAAAAACTCTAGTAAATGTAGTAAAGATACGTGAACATATCTATATATTAGAATGGGCTGGCGTTGATTTTCGAATTTGAATAGTTACAATGCAAAGTTAGCATGCAAGAAATACATTGAAATCAAATTAAATACTTTCTATGTAAAGGTATTATGCAAGAATATTGATTTTCCACTATTTCACTTTTCCAATATTGACCATGTTGACCATTTTTCTTTTTAATGTAGTAAAGATAAAGATAAAGATATATGATTTGTTTTTTTTTTCCAAGAATATTGAAATTAAATTTTAGTAGTTACCATGAATAGGTGTGATGCAAGAAATACATTTTCATGGAAATTAATAATAGGGGACCACGAAACAAGGAGCTGCGTTTTATCAATTTTGAAATCAAAATATATGATTTGTTTTTTCTTGTCCAAGAATATTGAAATTAAGCTTTAATAGTTATCATGAATAGGTGTGATGCAAGAAATACATTGCATGAAAATATATACTTGGGGACCACAAAACAATGAGATGCGTTTTATCAAATTTGAAATCAAAATATATGATTTGTTTTTTCTTGTCCAAGAATATTAAAATTAAGCTTTAAATACATTCCATGCAAACAAAGGTACCATACAAGAATGTATATCAATTTACTAAATATATGATTTGTTATGGTTTTTGAAAATTATGTTCCTAAAATATATTTGCTACATTTTCGAATGTATATCACTTTACAAAGTATATGATTTGTTCCTAAAATATATTAAACTTTGATGTAGTATTTTCGAATGTATATAATTTTCGAATGAAACCTGAAAGTTTGATGTAGTTTTTTTGTTTTAGAAACGTGCTTGGTAGTTAGACATGTTGGGTAGTCTATGTCTAGAAATCAACATCATGGTAAATAAAAAAACATTCACCAAATAATATTGCAAATGAAGTAAATTTAAAACAAAAATTGACAAATGTTCCACATAACTTTATTGATAGAGTAACTTTTTGATAGAGTAAATAAATACATATCATTCTTAGAAAAGTTATCGGGTAAACATTGGTTCCAAGCCTTCCATCCATCCAGCAGTATCCTTCATCATTTGTAGAACAAGCTTCATCAAACTTTCAGCAGCGTTAGTGTCATTTTCTATTCTATATTCCGCATCATCTATTATGTCCAACATTGACTTGATCTCTTTACGAACCAAGTCCACCCATATCCGATCCATTTGAGCCGTTGTAGCTCCGGCAAATTGTTCGACATCAACATGAAATACAATTGGAGAGTTAGTGTATATAGTTTCCGTATTTGTCTATAAAATGATACCATGATTAAGCAACACATAATTTTTTATTTAAAAAAAAAAAGGAAAAAAAAAAGTTGCTTCAGTCATTCAAGATTTCTATAAATCGATACAACCCTAAACGAAAGAAGTAAACAGAATTAATAACAAAGTTGATATACCGACATCTTGATTTTCTGAAACTTCTTCATGCGAATTCATAATTGAAGCCCTAAATGTTGTAACATTATATTGGGTATTTATAGGTATATATTTATATTGTAGGTTCTACATTGGGCTCATTATTTATTTTATTTTAGAAAATATACACTCTTTATTTGATTGGACATAGATAATAATTTTTAAAATATACTCATTGACGTATACTATATACACTCTTTATTAGAACTATTCTTTCACATGTACATTTGCTCGTGCATAATTTGGCATACGCCCTCATAACAAATTGCCTTTTTTCTCCTTTATGTTAACTTCAATTATGTTGTTTAATGATACCCAAATGAATGTCTCAAGTTTGAACTATGCATTTTTGCAAGTTTCAACTTTTTAAACTCACAATTATCATATATCCTATGATATATACTTTATTTTATTGGACATTGTGATTCAAGATGTACATTCTTAAAAGAGTCAAGATGTACGGTATTGTGATTCAACTTTAAAGTTAACCTCGCTAGCCCATTGCCGACACGATGTACTCTTTCACCAAAAAAGTTCATTCATTCATTCATTTTTGATATGACAAGAAACAAAATAAACACGACATAGTTTGAAAACAATGTAAAACAAGAAGTTTTAACAAAGACCACAAGCATAAAGTTTATTCTTCGTCACTCTCACTTTGATCTACCAAATAATAAACTCGTTTCCTACCAAGATTGATAGGCTGACTTGTTTCTTCTTCTTCTTGGTCATCTTCGTCATCTTCTTCATCACTTGAGATGACGATGACGTCATCCCAATTCCAATTAATTAGATTGGGGTTGAAAAAAGGATGAGGAGGGGGATGTGGAGGAGGGGGATGAAGCTTGTAGGAAAAAACAAACAAGTGTCAATTCACATTACAAACAACAAACAAAAAACAAGATCATAAAAAAAATCGCTTACTAACCTCGAGATCATCATCAACGTTTCTTTCTGGTTGTGAAATAAAAACTTGTTTTGGGGGTTGTTTATATAGGCATGGTAACGAAATGTTTAAATTAATTTTTCCCGCCTATGAAACAATGAATGGTGTAGTAAATTTGGAAATTGAAAATACATTGAAATCAAATTTTAATACTTACCATGCAAAGCTATCATGCAAATAATACATTGAAATGAATTATTCTATTGCAAAATACGAATGGGCTAAAGATACATGCTGGCCTTGATAAAGAATGGGCTCGCATTGACTAATTCATATGCTGCGTTAATAGTTACCATGCATTGACTTTCCATGCAAAACTTTCCACAATTCATGCTGGCTTGTATATGGCATTAATAGTTACCATGCATTGACTATAATTCATATGCTGCGTTAATATTCCACAATTCATATGCTTGACTAATTGAACAATTGACCAATTCCACTATTCCACAATTCCACTTTTCCAACATATGACCATTTGACTATTTTTCCTTTTAATGTAGTATAGATGAACGCACTTTGCTTTTGACTTTCTCTTATAAACAAACCATGTTGTAAAAACACATACAAGCACGATGGTTTGATATATACCTTAGTAAACACACATACATATGTAGGTTGGTTGAAAGATATAAACCTCTAAGGAGGACGCTTCCATATTCCAAAAAAAATAATGGATCTGGTTCCTACAACGATTAAAAAAAAAAAAAAAAAAAAAGACTTAGCGTTGTACTTATTTGCCTACTCCATTTAACATGTGTACATATCTTTTCAAAATAGTGTTTTTTTTTCTTCTGTATTTGCAAAAGAAGACACGTTTCTCAAATAACAAATGAGGCTCATAAGAAAATCTTGAGACATAACTTACAAAGGTTACTTTTTTCGCTTTAAGTTTTACCAATTATCAAACTACTATTACCTTTCATTCATCACACGTATAAACCAAATTTTCAACCAGTCCAGATATCTTCCAACTCTTTATTCATCAACCAATTTTCAACCTTTCATTCAAATAATACTAATCCTTTTCAACAATCCATCAACCGTTTTCTAACATAAGGCGTGTTTAGCGCAGAGATTTTAGGAGCATTTACGAGCCGTGAGCGGTGAACATTGCGCGTTTTGATTTTTTAATTTTCGTTTTGCAAACAACAAATAGCTTTATCTATTTTTCCGGAATGCTTATTTTTCAACGCTCCATGAAGTAGCATTTTCGAGTTTTGAGCAATTAGGAACTGTTTTACACGTTATAATTACAATTACAATTATATTACCAAACGTCTTTATAGAAAAATACAGTTACCACTCACATTACTGATACTACTCCCTTCGTCCCAAAAAAAAAGTGTCCACTATACTATTTATTTTTCTCCCAAAAAAGTGTAAAGATTTTATTTTTGGATAGTAATTATGACAAAATTTTCTACTTTACCCTTATAATTAAAACATGCATTTGTCACTCATTCTTAATTTTTATATTAACTATGAAGGTAAAAATGACTTTTTATCAATCAAAATTAACATTAATTACACATACCAAAATTTATTTATTTTTTATTTATAGACACTCTTTTTGAAACGTAATGAGTACTATTTTTATCAAGCACATCCATATTCTTAACTCACACATATGCTCTAAGATACTATTTCATAATAAACTTATAAACCTAAAAACAAATAAAAATAGATAAACCTTAAAAAAAAAACCTTCAAAAGACACCCACTAAAGGCATCTCCAATGTTAACATCAAATATACTTTTTACACTAAAATAGTGCAAAATGTATCAAAAATGTTCTCCAATGTTAGCACTAAACATCACACCATTTTAGTGCAACGAATAGTAAACAAGCAAAAAACACTATATTTAGTGCAATACTATTCATTTATTTAAAAACTTTTTTTTTTAACTAATCTTTGATTTATAATACAAATAACTAAAACTGATTGATATAAAATATATATTCGTACGTTTCTCATAAACGCATGAACCCGATATTTATATATTTTGCTTACTTAATTTTTTTAATTCGTTGCTTTTTTATGTATTTGGATAGTTATGAGAATATTGGAGCAAAAGTTATTCAAGCGATCGACATTGGAGGAGATGCTCTATTGCTCTACATATTGCCTCAAAGTCCAAAGGAAGCGCACCAAATTTCTTACCATTCATTTTTAACAATTGTTGTTATTGCTGGTAACATAAACCCTGGAAAAAAAATGTCAGACAACATCCCATTTGAAATCCAAATGGAAATCATCAAATGGCTTCCCGTGAAGCCTTTGATTCAGTTCAGGTCGATTTCGAAACCTTGGAAATCTTTCATCGACAGCCCTGACTTTATCAAAGGTTACGGCGCCTGCCATACGCAATCACACAGTCTTATTCTAAGCTACAGATTGGATGGGCACATTTGTTTGGTAGACGATGATATCTGAACTTTTAAGGTACCACAACAACAGCTTGTTCCATTTGTTGTGTCTCCTTTGCTTAAACAATATAGTATTAGGTACGTTGTTGGTTCGTGTCATGGATTACTCTGTTTGTATGGTTTCCATCAAGGTTATAAAAAATGGATGGTTGTTATTTGGAATCCATCAATCGGAAAAGCATTTAGTATTGCTGCCCCTCACACTTATAGTCGGATTCATTATGGTTTCGGTGTTTGTCCCGTCACTAAAGATCCTACTGTTGTGAAAATGAATTGCAGAAATGGCACGCCTTGGCATGTTGAAGTTTTTACATTGAGTTCGGGGGCTTGGAATGTGATTCCAAGTGGTAATTTGCTGCGTCAAACAATTAGACTTGATAATTCAACTCAGATTGCTATAGATAGGTTTTTTTATTGGGGTGTTTATGAGGAGACTTTTACTGATGATGGTGTATTTACCATGAATCATATGGTTGTGTCATTTGATTTGATTACCAAGGAATTTAAAGTGGTAGACCTACCAGATACCTTAACAAACGAATTGATCTCACGTGTCTCAGTTTCTAAGTTAAGGGGGTCTCTTGTTGTGTTTGGACACGTTAAGGTCGAGGGAGCAATTTGTTGTGGTGTATGGGTGATGGAGCATGATTCGCTTTTTAGAAAGCTATTCTCAATTGGTGCACATGTAAGTAAAATATTGGGGTTTAGGAAGAATGGTGAACCTATATTTGAAATTAAAAAGGCGAATGGACAATTTACCACACTTAATGTTTATGAACCCTGCTCACAACAAATCAAATATCTTGGGATTTCTAGAGTAGAGGGCTCAGACTTCATGGGCTCATACAAGGAATCGCTACTTCTCCTCGATCACTCGAATTTACATATATATTCTGACAATAACTGATCAAAAGGATGAAGGCCACCTTTCAAGGTGTGGATGAAGAAAGTGATCTGTTACCTAAGGAGGGAGGGGCTTATTTTGTAGTTAAGGTGTGGAAAAATCACTTTCATCTATTTTAGTTTTTTATCACTAATTTGATGTTTTTAAGTAATATCATTTACGGAATCTTATGCGATTGTAGATGCCAGTATATGCTACATAATTTTCAAATATGTGATTTGTAGCAAGGTTTGTGAAATCGGTATTACTATCAAGTTTAATGTGATTTTTATTATTCCCTGGATTGATGCCTTCTTGCTTGTGTATTTAATTATGACAAGCCTTTTCGATTTTCATTACTTGTTGAAATTTTGTCATCGTTCTTTGCTTCGTCACATTTTCATTTCAGCATGCTTCACGGCTATTTTGGATAATTTGTAAATGCAAACACGAGTTTATCAATCTTTGATAAATATGCATTATCAGAATATGAAAATGCTTATGTGTGAACAAGAAATGATATTCATGTGGTTTGACTCAGGATTAGAGTAGTGAAGGCATTAGTAGTGGCCAAAACCAAAACCGTGAGCTACCTTGTAAATTGGACTCGTGTAGTTATAGTTGCCAATCTCTATAGTGCACATGAACAAACCATGGCATCATGCTTGGTATGAGCAGCACAACTCTTCCCAGCATTTCACTTTTCATAGTAACCATCTGTCAATGTGCAAATGACATCCAACCATGATCATTAAAGTCGACTGATTCAATAACATCCATAGCAGGCTGAAAACCAGTGCAAAAGATTGGATACTAAACGACCGCCGTTTGCATGATACAATTCTTGTTTTTTTATTTTCGCAAGACTATAAACCCTGTTTGTGATTGGGCAATGGAAACACGGTCGTTTGACTCGTAGAGTCAACTGATATGTTTATTTCTTGAAGCTATGCTTTTAAATGTTGGAGTCGTAATATCTGACCACCATGTTGAGTACTGACAGTGTGACGTTTTGTGCTACCCTTTCAATTGTGGCCCTTTTGAGACATCAATTGGGCATGGACCGGTAAGGGTGTTCGCCACTTCATGTTTCGGGTTCCTCGGGTTATACGGTTCGGTTATTCGGGTTGGGAATTTTTGAAGGAAAAACTTAACTGAATTCAAAGTGGACCAAACAGATTCGATAACTGAATTTGAATTCGCCAATTAGGCATGGTTTAGGTTTTGAACCGAAAAACCAAAAATGAAAAATTTGTTAATTTTATTTCTCAATTAGATGTATAGATATGTGGCCCCAAATGCATCAACTCATGAAGTTTGAACAATTATCACATGAATAAGTTCCTTACTCTACACTTCATACTCCATCCAGTCTATCATTCTATTTTTCTTTTTATTCTTTCATTTCCTGATAAAACAAAAAGTCGAATATGATTCTCACTGGTCAGAAGAGTCAGCCTAAACATTTCAATAAGAGTATGTTTCAAAAATATACGAGGGTGTGTTAGCATAGAAAATGGACACATAGTTACGCAAAGATGGTGGTTCCATTTTGGGCGGATCCAGAAGGGGTTTAGTGTATGCACGTGAAAATGTTTTTCTTTTGTAGTGTAATGATACTATGACAGTGTTTTTTCTAATGTAATATTAACGCGTACTGTGGTTAAACCCCCTGGATCCACATTTTTGTCTCTGTAACACCCGGTCTCGGGATGTTTCATGCCACTTGTGTTGAATGGCGACACTCTTTTCTGAAATCTGAATTAAGCATAGCTAGTTCTCGTACTTGCTGTCTTTTGATATAATATTCGGACTCGTCCTGCAAATAAATAAACAACAATGAGGACATGGATAAGAACATTGTGCAACAAATTTATAGTGAAGAGTACACAGAAAGTTTATTAGCAAACATTTGACTTTTTGATGTCATCTTGACTACGTTTTCAAACTCAAGATTTTCTAGAAATTTCTATATGTACTGGAAAATTTTAATTAGTTTTTTTTTTTTTTTTTTTTTTTTTTTTTTTCAAAGCAGAAAGAAGAGGTAAAAAGATATCCGTGTTAATTGTTTGAGAGAATCATCATGAATTTTGAAGTTAAAGAAGTCCATTTGACTTCAAAAGTCAGAGTTCAGCAAATGATCCATAGGTTTATACTAGTGTTCATGCTATGATTTTTAATGTGACGAAATACATCAGGTAGTATGATAACTAGATATTAAAGGTTTCTATTAATATAAATCTTTATGTTATAGAATTTTAGAACCTTATCGGGATCCTTGATTGACCCTTTTCCGCGTATATACACACGGAAACCCGTTGTAGCTTCTATATGTTTTAGTGAATTGCCTATAGGTCCGAGAAGCCGGTTGATGACGTATAGTCTTGTAAGATATTAGTTTTCACATACACATCAAACCATAACACAAAGTGGCGTATGAATGGAATTCTAGAGAGAGAAAGTTAGAGGTTTAGGGAACTTAGTGAGAGAAAGTGAAAGATATTATTATAAGCTCCAACTCTCTACCTTGGGAGGTAGAGAGTATTTATAGTCTTACATAAAACGCCACACATCGGGCTGTGGATCAGGTATACAGTGGGTAAAGACCCGTCCGTCCTCCACGGTGTTACTTAACTAAATACTACTTAACTTAAAAGAACTACGACTACGAGCTTTCTAACGATTACATATACTTGAGGTGACCGACTCTTTAATACCTGGAATTTCTAATTCCTAACAATCTCCCCCTAAGGGAGGTCACCTCAATCATGTACCAAAATTACATTGAATACAAATAGATATTACATTAAAAATTGTTCTTGCATTCTTGATGTAGTCCTTTGCTCCTAAGCTCGTAGTCATTGATTCTTCACATTGCATGTTTGGTTACTCCAAGTGGAGGTCTTTTACTGATCCACGTGATAATAATTTTGAGCCAGCTTTTGAGATCATCAGCAATAAAAAATCTCTGAGACATCCATTGTGGTGTTGGTATTATGTGATGTTGTGACTTTCGGACCGACATGCTCACATTCTGGATCATGATATCTTCTCATCAGAGTAGCGGAAGCTTTTGTTGATTCATGATATTGGCAGCAGCGTAGCAGAAGCATGGAGTGAAAATATCAGAGTCGTTGATGCACTAATCATGATTTCTTTTGAGATGAATGTGTTAAGTGAGCATGCGGCTATGGATTGACCGCTTCATTCTGATCAGCTGCAAACGTAGGACGTACCTGCATACAACAGTTAGCAGTAAATCGCACGAAAGTGTCTTTGATCACTTTCGTTGAATTGAGGTACACGGCCCACGGTTCCCCGTTGATCAGTACAAGTACTGCCTGTGATCAGGTATAATTCCGAAGAATTTCCTTGACAGGGTTTCGCAGCTGCTCTAGCTGTTCTCAAACCGGAACGTCTCAAAGAAGACAACACGGAGTGAGTGAACCAACGAATAGAAATTCACTGATTGATGAAAAGATATTTGAAAAACAATCGTGTATTGCTCAATAGAAATTGTTTTTGCAATACAACGAAGGTTTTAATGAACATCAATTATCAATCATAAAACACCTTTTGATTTGAAATATTCGTACACGGTCGATGTGCTAAGGAAAAGAGTTTTTAAGCACAATGACCGGTTTTTCAAAGGTATCCGTCAATCCATAACCTGAACCAGGATTGATTCAAGAGATTGAATCGCCCCATTGTTTCTGTTCAGTTGTCACATGGTTGATCTATATAATAGATCTCACATGCCACCTACCAGGAGCTTGTTTGATGTTGGCTCCAGAAGGCTTTCCATCTTCATTGTGAATATGTATACACATCACTCAGATGTTCTGGCAATACCACAAGGATAATGCGTAGGACTCAAGATATAATCTCTCTTTCCACATTGTGTGAAACAGAGAGTCTTCATTGAAAGTGTCCTAATGAGATTTATTGATGATCTCGTGGCTCTAGACTCAATTTTGTGCATATTTGATTCCTGTGCCGGAGACTAGGGAGAGGGTCTCCTTCTTCAATATCAACAATCTCTAAGAGAAAGTCGATAGATAATGTTGGTTCCCCGTGAGAATGAAACAAGTCCTTTTAAGAGGAACTTGAGTGGTTTGGAAAGTTGAAGTGCAGTGCGTCACTGGGTCCATGACGTCTTGTCTTCAATACCGATGTTACCATCAGTAGCATATGAATTGAACCCGGTTTCTGCCCTAAGGTTGAATAAATGGAGGGCTATTTGTTTTCACCCTTTTCTCATTCAATTCTTTTTAATTCTTCAACCCCTTCAGTGCTTACCGAGACTTCATTGCAAAAACCTTGTTGGGTTTGTTCCAGTACTTGCTCTGCCTCAGTCCGCACTCTTCCCATATCTCACTTTTCTCCTTTTATCATCATACCTAAGGACTTCTACACTAACTAGTGGATTATCCCTGGGTAGATCCCTCCGGTTCTGGCGAATCATGGGAACCAATACCTAACCTTATCATCCTTATATCACCGTACATAAAGTAAAGTTGGTCGGTCTATTTGGTATTGTTCATCTGCCATTGGAACCAATTGAAAACCATTTGAAAGTCAATCCAGATACTTGTGATATATTATCAAAACATTTTGTACCTGAATTGTTTTTGATATTTTTAGAATAAGTGCTCCCCCTCAACATGTGCATTAAATGTTTGAAATCGTTTTGCACATGGAGGCAAGAGGAAGAAATTACTTCTTTGATTACCATTTTCTAAAAGATATCACCATCACTTCCTTGATCAAATCAAGTAGATATAGCATTTCCGGGAAGGATGAGGTTTCCATAAATTTGCTCCCCCTCAATATGTGCCTCGAGGTTTGAAAAGAGTTTTGCACATACTAGAGGGAACCTGCACATTGAGATAAATGATCACGTTTCAAATCATAGGTTTAAGATAGATGCTCCCCCTCAACATGTGCATTGAAAATTTGAAATCGTTTGTCACATGTGGGAAGGACAGCATGTACATCCTTATAAAACCATTTACCGAATTATCAGTTTAAATCCAATTTAAATCACACATTCTCCCCCGATCACAATTATCAAATCATTTGAGATTTGTGATCTCTTATAGATTTAAATTAATTTTGAAAGCTTTTAAGGAGAATTGTGACTTGATTATGAAAGCGTTTTAACTGATAAGGATCGGATTTTAAGACTTTAAACTCCATTGATAAAACATGCATGTACATCTTTTGAAAACAATTTAATGCCAAATAACTTTTTAATTTAATTGAAATCATTCTCCCCCTCAATCAATGACATGGGTTGTTGATTGAGAGATAGAGATTTTGACAAATAAGTCCTGATGATTATCAAAAATAGAGACCGAGTTATTTTTCATAGCAGTTAGTTTTCAGCAGATAAATGTTTATAGAATCAGAGCATTGAATTTATGGAAAAACATGATAAAGTATGGCTCTGTTCTTTCTTTGAAAAGCGGGTTACTGCCTGAAATGACAGTAAGCCATTTGATTCTCTTTCTCCCAAATATATATATATATATATATATATATATATATATATATATATATATATATATATATATATATATATAT
Organism: Chrysanthemum seticuspe; assembly: GCA_019973895.1. NCBI lineage: Eukaryota > Viridiplantae > Streptophyta > Magnoliopsida > Asterales > Asteraceae > Chrysanthemum > Chrysanthemum seticuspe. The sequence continues at coordinate 314,590,745 of BPTQ01000009.1, forward strand.
ATATATATATATATATATATATATATATATATATATATTTTTAAGAATTCGAACAACATCTAAAGTCCCGTGTCATTCTTTGAATGACAGCACAAAGACCGTAGATATTGTCGAACCGATAAAAACATGACAAATTGACAATATTTTTGGAAGATTTTTCGAATTTTTCAGATTTTTATGGATTTTGAAAGTTTTATAACTTTGTATTTTGTTTTTCGAATAAATACTTACAAGAGATAGATGAAGGAAACCTTTTACTCCTCGTCTTCCTCCTGAAGACGTTTGAGTGTTTCTGGTTGAAGGCTTTTCAAGCCAAGTCGTGGAAGAATAAACTCAAAACGTTCTCTTGGAAGAGCTTTGGTGAAGATGTCTGCTAACTGGTATTCAGACCTCACAAAATAGAGTTCCACCACACCTTTTTCCACTTGTTCTGTTTTAGGGAGACATGACACTATTATTTTCACGATAACGAGAGAGTACGTTGTTGCAAGTTGTGAGTTCTCGTTTCGTATAGCTGTAAGCTGTAGTAAAGTAGTCCCTTGTTCACCTTTTTCCACACCACCTTGAGATAAAACACTCCAGACTTATGGTCAATCGTCTGTAGAAGTGGTTTCGAGAAGGTTCTCTTGCAAAACTCAAATAAGAAGGTGCTGAACCGAACTTTTCGGAAGTTGGTCTTTGTGAGTTTGCAGAAGTCCTCCTTCTGCTCCTCATTTTCCAAAGGAAGTAGATAGAGAACATTCATAAATAAGCTTTTTGTTTTATGTTTCAATATTTTGAAAGTTTTAGGTATTTTTAGACTTTTTAAGCTTTTTAGAAGGTTTTTATAACAGTTAAACAGTACAAAAATAGCCAAGCTGTTATAGATGCCAGAAACACGACAGTAAGTTTCTTACTGTGCCCTGAAATCTACAACAAGCTTAAGAATTTTTATATATATATATATATATATATATATATATATAT
>BPTQ01000009.1:314592576-314603985 GCA_019973895.1 Chrysanthemum seticuspe
CAGAAACAGTTCCATGATGTACATTTGAGGAATGATGATTTGTTGATGAGACGGAAGGATCAGCAGTAGGCGCTTCTTGACTTAAAGATATTGAGACTGAGGGATTGACTTCATTCATAGGAATATGAGCAGCCTCTGTTGTAGGGATCAACACCTCATTAGTACTTGGATCATAAAGTTCATCAAACATAGGATCAAACAATTTCTTTAAATCATCTTCAGATGGAGGTACATATGGAGTTTCTTGAGAGGAGTTTGGAACAAGGGATGAACCAATGGGACTGTTTTGAAGTGAGGGTCCTGAACTGGAGTGTCCAGGAGCCATTTGACCGGTCAGCTCATCAAACGTAACGTGAATTGTTTCCATGATATTTCGGGTTCTTTTGTTGTAGATTCGGTATCCCTTTTTGTTTGGTGCATATCCTACAAATACTCCAATGTCAGCTTTAGCCCTAAGTTTGCCTAAGTCTTGACCCTCATTAGTTGGATAACACAATGCACCAAACACACGAAGGAAAGAGAGATTAGGTTTTCTGTTGTGGACAAGTTCATATGGAGTTTTTCCATGAACAGTGTGAATCAGGGAACGATTTTGTGTGTAGCATGCAGTGGCAATTGCTTCAGCCCAGAGAAACATTGGAACCTTTGAGTAAATCAGCATTGTTCTAGCGGCTTCAACAAGAGTACGATTTCGTCTTTCAACTACACCGTTCTGTTGAGGAGTTCGTGGAACACTTCTTTGATGGCTGATTCCAACGCTTTCATAGAATTCACTAAGTTGTTTGTTGACAAACTCAGTTCCATTGTCTGTTCTGATAATTCTGACGGTTTTGTTAAGTCGAACCTGCAGCTGTTTGATGAGTTTGATGATGATATCAGGAGTTTCATCCTTTGTCCTTAAGAACTTGACCCAGGTGAACCTAGAGTAATCATCAACCACAACTAACACATATTTCTTTCCAAAGATATTCTGCACCCTCATTGGTCCACATAAATCCATATGAATCATATGAAGAACTTCTGTGACAGAGTTAGTAGGTTTGGGTTTATGGGCATACTTCTTGCTTTTTCCCAATTGACATGCTGAACAAAGGTGATCCTTTTCGTACTTGAGTCTAGGTAAACCTACAACTAAGTCCTTTCTGGTGAGATCATTGATGGTGCCGAAGTTCAGGTGATTGAGACGACGATGCCATAACCATGAATTTGTTTTAGAAGCCTTTGACAACAAGCAAATTGGAGAAGACTTCATCATATCTTCGATGGAGATGGTGTATAGATTTGAACCACGCGAACCTCTTAAAAGTTCCTTACCATCAAGTTCTCTAACGAAGCAGGTATGTTTTCTGAAGGCTACTTCTAGATCCGAACCGCAGAATTGACCAACAGAGAACAAGTTGTGACCAAGACCTTCTACATAGTAAACTCTGGAGATAACACTTTTGCCAACAACATAGTCTCCATAACCCATAATAGCACCGAAATGATCATTCCTGAATCTAACAGTCCCGGTGAATTTGCTCACGAAGTTCATGAGCCGTGACCGGTCGCCAGTCATATGCTTGGAACAGCCTGAGTCCAGGTACCACAGAACGATTTGAACGATCTGCAGTTGAACACAGACAAGAATGGATAACTGGATAATTGGGATCCCCATGCAAGAATGGGTTCCATTTGGTTAGTAACAATGGTTGGAACACCCACATCAGAAATAGAAGCATTCATATCAGAAAATGAGGCAATGGAATCATTGTGAATAGATGCAGTACTAGTGTCTATATTAGCCCTGTTCATAGTGTGCTCACTTCTTAAGGGAATAGTTCTACCAGTAGGCATCCATTTTCTAGTGGGCATTATCTGATTAGTCTTATGACCAACAGGTATCCAATAATAGCCTATTTTACTGAATGTTCTTCCTGTGGGTTTCCACTGTTTTCTAACTTTCTTTCGTTTTTGCCTTTTAGCCTTCTTAGCATGAATTTTAGCATTAACAATATTAACTAGACAATTAACATCATTAGGCAGAACATTAACACCACATTCATGATTAGAAACAGAATTTAAGCAGACATCAATACAAGGTTTGCAAATAGTATCTGTTAGGACCAAAGATATATCAACCTTATCAAATACCCACGTTATGAACACAAGAATACCACGTTAAACCCAAACTGTTATGCGTAAATAAAGAGAAAGATTAAGATAAGGTATGGTGACTTGATGTATAAATTCGTGTATATGTTTAGAGAGGTAGAGAGAAGAAAGATGAAACAATAAGATGTTATATTGCTTCAAAGGAAAACACACACACACACTCAAGCACACCCCTCAAATGACATACTTGAGGGGTATTTATAGTAAGAGTGGATGATGCCCTAAGGCTTGGCCATGGGCCTTGAGATGGACTTGGATTGGGCTTGGGTTTCACGAACTAGACAAGGCTAGCTTAACATAACTAATACCCAATTAGCTTAGCCCAATCCACGAGCCCGTTGACTATTCTATCACGATATCTAACACACATTACAAAGTTCCTAATCGTGAATGACCATCACTTCTAATAAAAATAATCAAGGCTAACAATCTCCCCCTAAGGGGTGGTCATTCAAAAGATGCTCCACTTGAATAGGTCTTTAATCTTTTTGAGCTTGAACTTTGTGAGTAGATATAGAATAGTCTTAATTCTTTGTTCCTTCATGCTTTGTGATCAGTTAATTTGGTTGTCTGCCGTTGTCAACTTCGTTGGTTAGGTGTCTCCACGCCTTTCTCCACCATGCTCACACTTCTATTTGACTTTGATTTACCAATGATGTAGTTCTCGAGTCTTTAACCTTTGAGTAGCCTTTGATTATGATGAGAACTTTCATGTGTTGTTGGTATGAGCATGTGGAGAATTTGCACGATCAATCCGCTCTGGAGCTTCCATAAGAAGAAAACATAAAACAGGTTAGTAATAAGCGGATTCTGGCACTTACAAGTTTGAATTTTGAGGGTGTTAACAGCATAGTGTGAAAACACGTCTCTAATTCTCACAGAGGCCATTCCTGAACTGGAGTCCCACAAGTGAGATAACACGATGTACCGAAATACACCTACAGTTCAGATGAGTCGCTGAGGTACACCGAAGCATCACCTCACGATTGTAGACCGTTTGAGACACACTAAGCGTAATCCACGGAGAATTACCGAAGTGACCTGCTGTCAGGGCTGTTTGATGTTGACCCTGGCAGGAATTTCCATTCAATCACTGAGGATTACAGTTGTAACTCCCCTCATAAATGTTCTGGCAGATTGCTAAGATCTGCGTAGGACTCTATAATATATCACTTGTGTCCTTATAGATGAACAACAAGCGATGTCATGTCAAGTGTTCCTATGAGATCTTTTGATGAATCTCGTGGCTCTAGACTCAATTAGTGCATTTTGGTTTTCCTGAGCGGAGACTAGGGAGAGGGTCTCCTTCTTCAATACCAACGATCTCTAAGAGAAGGTCAATAGATTATGTAGGGTTCCCAGTGAGAATGAAACAAATCCTTTTAAGAGGAATTGAGTGGCTAGAAGGTTTAGTGCAGTGCGTCACTGGGTCCATGACGTCTTTGTCTTCAATACTAGCGTCATCTAGTGACAACCAGTAGCAGATGAATTGAACCCGGTTTCTGCCCTAAGGTTGAATATGGAGGGTTATTTCTTTTCACCCTTTTTCATTACTTTTCTTTTTAATTCTTCAACCCCTTCTTTCTCCTTTCTCACATTACTCCTTTTTTCAATCATTCCTAAGGACTTCTAGTTCTAAACTATATGTGATGTCCTTGGGTAGATCCCTCCGGCTCTGGTGGATCATAGGACGAATTACTTATCCTTAGTCACCTTATAACTCCATGACTGTCCTATTGTTGCCATAAAACCTTTTTTCATGAAAATCTCTCAGAATGTTTATGATAGAAACCATGTTTGAGACACTCCGAGAGTTTTATATTTTCAGAAACACTCCCCCTTCACATGTGCTTATAAGTTTTGACAGAAATCTGCACATAGAAGGTAGAGTTCGCACTTTTTGAATTGATCGACTTTAAATGAATAAGACCGATTCGAGAAACGTTTACATTACTAGAGAACTAGCTTGAAATTATTACCCGTCCTGGTCAAGTCCATAGAAAGTTTCTCGAGATGGTACATTATTCCTCGTCAATTCAATGGTTGCATCTGAGTCGAGCTCATTTTGAGATTCAAACAACGAACATTAAACTTTTTTTGATCACATTTTAATCACGTTTCTCCCCCTCAAAAATAGCATATCGATGATGTTTTTGAAACAAAATGATTAAAAGATATGTTTTTCGAAAAACATTTGGAGAGAAACTGATTTAGCATGAATTTTGGAACAATTTTTGTTTTATACTCCCCCTTAACGAAAGCATAGTTTTCATACAGAAAATTTAGAATCAATTAAGGGTTTAGAGGGAGTTATCTTGGTACCAAATGTGAGAGATTTTGAAAATCTTTTTGAAAACTTTCGAATCAATGGTACGCAAGATGAAGATTTTAAAAATCTTTTGAAGATATTTAGAGAAAAATCATCTTCATTTGTTTTAGGATAAGTGCTCGATATTTATGAAAATCGATTTTGCGTAGCACTTTCCTTTCTTTAAAGATCGGGTTACAGTCTGAAGTAACTGTAAGCCATTATATTTTTAGGAAAAACGCTTGAAAAATATTTAAAACCTTTGATTTTGATAAGCACTTTCCTTTCTTTGAAGCGCGGGTCCTGAACTAATGTGTTCAGAAGCCATTAATTTGAAGTCCGGGTTTCGTACTGAAGTATACGAAAGCCATTATTGAAGAAATTTTGAGAAACGACATGTTTTGAAAAACATTATACATAACTCTCGCTCAAGCATCTGTACATGCCCGTATCATTGTTGAATGACATTTCTAGAGACGTACAGAATATTGATTATACAAGAGACATGTCGTGAGAAGAATATTTTTGGATTTTAGATTTTCTATTGTTTTTGTATTTTTGAAAATTTTCTATTTTTGTATTTTGCTTTTGTTGGTTTTATAAGAGAAATGGAAAATCAAAAATAGAAGATAGAGAGAATGATGAAGAAGAGTTTACAGAATTGGAACCCTCTGATGAGCTGGGTTCTGAGATATTTGATTCACCTGCAGCCAAAGAAGAAGAGTTTTCACAAATAACAGTGTTAGAAGTACAAGATTCCTCACGGTGAGGGTGATCACTACCAACGGTTGTAGTGGTTTCTACTTCCTTATCCTGATGATTTTCACTATTATCTGTGTAGGTGCAAGTATCAAACATCTTTCCTGTGGGAATCCATCTAAGACCTATTGTGTTGAAAACTTTTCCCGTGGGAATCCACCTAAGGTAAGATCTAGGAGTTGTTTTCTTATCAGATGCAGCGGAAGACTCATTTTTGGAAAAACTACGTCCTGAAGAGATCCACCTATTAGGTTTCCTTTTGATGTTCATCTTGTCAACGGGTTTGTTTCTATTTGGTGTCTTAGTGGATTGTGCCTTGGCACGAGAATTATCTTTCTTGAGATATTGTGAGACACATGCCTCATGATTAGCTGAAAAGACACATTTTTTACATGTAGTACAGACAAATTCAATATTCTTGTTTAAAACAGCAGCTTTAACTTTGTCAGTACAGTCTTTTGGAAATTGATTCTTGTTCGAAAGAGACTTAGAATTCCTAGTGTTGTTTTCTAAGGGCATAGCATTGTCTTTTGCGCAACTACTCTTAGATGCAAGCCAATCCCTAGTCTTTTGTAGAGTGTTCCTAGGTAATGGTTTACTACTACTAGCAGTGCCTTGAAATCTTGTAGAATTCATCACCCTAGATGTTGCACCTAGAATTCCGTCTTTTCGAGTCTGTGCCTTTTTCCTAGCTTCTTCTAGATAGTGATTGTTGACCATGTTGTTAGAACCAACAGATTCTTTAACTGGATTTTTGGTCACATTCCTTGTACTAGTTCTAGAAATGCCAGGTGTAATCACTTTTTCTTTATCAAAAACAGGTTTTTCAAAACCTTTGATAATTCTCTTTTTAATAGGCAGGGACTGTGGAGTGACTGTTTTTGACAAATAATATTTCTCATTGACTTTTGGAGGAGGCTGAGAAATAGACATTTTTTGTTTGAAAACCGGTTTTGGAACATTTGTATTCTCCTCAGTCAATGGTTTTGCAAACTTAGTATCCACAGCCTTTCCTTTTAGACTTTCCAGCTGAACTCTCAGAAGATCATTTTGTTCTTGCATGTCCTTGTAGGCACGCTCATACGACAGTTTGTCATACTTGCATTCCTCAGATTTTCGATCAAGTTGTTTAAAATAGGACACATTTTCTTTTTCAAGTTTTGCAAGAGCATTTTCATATTTTGAAACAATTGCGGAGGTCTCAGACTGGAGTCTTTCATGATCTTCAACAGAATATGTTTGCAAAATAATAGACATAATATCAGTAGTCAGAACATCTTCGAAGAGAGAATCATTTAAATTTTCCAAAACTTTGATGTGTTCAACACTTTCATTAGCTTGCTTTACCAGGGATTTATGGTCCTTGACAAAGTGAGCTGTTTCTTTCAAAAACGCTTGTTCAAAATGAATTACCCTCGCACTGATGCCAGTCAGCTGAGGGGCAATTTGAGTTTCAAAAAACTTTCTTTGTTCGATGTCAAAACTAGAGAACCAGTTGTTAGGTGTAATAGTGGTTTTAGTTTTAACAGTGTCTTGAAGATCCACAATTCTAGTTTTCACATTTTCTAAAATACTTCTCGCATCACTTGTGTTAAAAGGATTGTTTGAAGACATTTGTTCAATGTTCGAAATAGAATTTGAGACAACAACTGGTTTTGAAACAGATTTTGAAACAGGTGTTGACTCTTTGTTTGAAACACTTGGTGTGATGGAAAACTTTGACTTTTCTTTTTGATTAACAAAAGTAATTCCGTTAATTTTGTTCCATTTGTTATAATCAATTGGTTTGATTTCCGCACTTTTTTGTTTCATTTTTGATCTACTCTCCTCAGATAGTTCTAACGTTTCAAGAGAATCACGAACAATAATGGGTTCATGTAAAACATTTCCATTGTTTAACATATTCTCAGGTTTCTGAGCTTTCTTGAGGAACGAAGAAGGGTCGTTACCAAGTGCCATTCTATTGTTAGTATGAAAACGCGGATTTACTTGATTAGAAAGCATCTTGATTGTTTGAGCAGAGTGACCCGTTTTAAGAAGCAAATTTTCCAAAGTTTGGATTTTCTCATTTTTATCAAGAATTTCATCAAGAAGAGAATCTTCTCGTTTTGAAAAATCAGTAATCAACTGCTTCTTCTCTTTTTCAAGATTAGAAAACATTTCTTTTTGTTTAGAAAGTTGGTTATTTAAATCAGAAATTTCCTTGTTTAAAGATTTAATTTTTAAGTTCAAATTCACATCAAGTGTGTTATACTTGATTTGCAAAAGTTGTTCTTTAGAAACCAAATTTCGATAACCAATTTCTAATTCTGATTCTTTGTTTTTATGAAATTCGAAGGCTTTTGCGTTCTCCTTGTAACTCTCAAGCTCAGCGGTCAATTTCTTATTCGCGGCCTTAACCTCGCGACTGACCTTTTGGACTTTCTCAATCTCAATACCACAATTATTAATTAATGTTTCAAAGTAAGCACGTGTTTCCTCATCATTAGCACCATTATGTGCAACGTGACCTCCATTAGGATCCATATATGGAGTTTCAGAGTTAACATTACTATTAACTTGCTCCCCCACATATGTGTCATAATAAGGTTCGGGAGACACAGAATGTGGCTTCTCATGAGTAAACGAATTAGCAACATTACTATAATTTGGTACCTCATTGAGTGGATATGTGTCGTAGACCGGAGTTGTATCAAAAGAACCACTAGATGTTGTGGCCTGCTGGTTGACTGTAAGACCGGAGTTTGCTTTATTTGTCCATCCTGGATTCATGAATTCGTATTCCTTATCAGTCAACTCAATTCCCGACTCTTCTTTCTGTGCTAACAGGAACATGTACTTGAGCCTTTCAAGTTTCGTCATTGGTTTGACACTAGATTCTGAATCAAAATAACCTGAATCTTGGCTTTGAGGTTCGGAGGTAGCATTCTGAGCAGAAGTCATAAAGCAGTTATTCCCATTTTGATATCCCATATTCTGATTCAAAATCTGACCCCCTTGATGTCCAACATACTGCCCTGCATATTTCATCCAATCAACCATGTGTCCTTCTTGACTCATATGCATAGATGGTTGAGCAAACTGCGTATTAAACTCTGAAAACCATGTATTGGCGAATCCAGCAATAGCATTTGTGAAAGCAGTTTTGAGACGATCTTTGTCAGTTGCCATTGATGAAGGTATGATATGATAAAGTTGATGTAGGATCGATTCAACGATAAAGGAGTTGTGGTTGATGATGATTAAGCTCAGTTGAGGTGTTTCCGAAAGTCGTACTCGTAAACTCGGTTCTTAAAAAAATTTCGCCCAAAATTTGAAATTCACTATAAAAATCAATTCTAAGGTCGTATGAAAATTTTGAGTTATGACAATTTTGACGCAAAATTTGACCCGAAAAATTTGAATTTAGGCCCAAAAATTTGAATTTTTGACCAAAATTTTCACAGTTAAACCAAAATTTGAATCTCGCATAAAAATTGAACGTTTAGTCTCCTCAAAAATTTAAATTTTACTCAACTTTTCCCGCCAAAAAACTTTTTTTTTTTTAACCTTAGGCGTAGAAAGAGCTTAGGCGTAGACCGAAGAAGTTACGAGTAGGATATGGTTACGAGTAGGATGTAGTTACGAGTAGGATGTTATGCGTAGAAAGCTTAGGCGTAGGATTCCTTAGGCGTAGGATCTTATGCGTAGAAAGTATCTTACGCGTAACCTTAAGCTTATGCGTAGACAAAAAGTTACTCGTAAACCTTACGCGTAATTGTGAAGTTATGCGTAGAGTTACTCGTAAGCTTTTAGCTTATGCGTAAACTATGGTTAAGAACCAAAAATCCTTTACACTGTCATAGCGTAAGGGATATCCACAAGTCGAAGTGTTCCACACACTTATCCAAGTGAGGGAAGCACTGAGTAACCGTTATAGCTCGAAGATTCTTCACCAAAAAGTTACGAGTAGAAGCTTATGAGTAGTTGACTTTCTTACGAGTAGAACTAGGGTTTTGACCTACTCGTAAAAAATTTCCAACGATTCAAACAATTTCGCTTGCACAGATATCCTTAAAAACACTCGAATAACCCAAAAATGTTGACCTTTTTCACCCAAAGTGCTTAGAAAAGTTACGAGTAGAAATGACAAAAGAACCAAAAGCGAGCTCAAAAATGATGAAAAACACGTAAAGCTTCAAACTTTTTGCAAAAAACTGAAACTTTAGCACCAAATAAACCTTAAACCACAAGAATCTTGAATTTTTGAGTGCAAAAATTAAAGCTTTAAGCGTGACAAATATGTAAAACGTGAGCTTTATGCGTAACTCTTCAAAACAAACACAAACACTCCTAAACCATTGTTTGGCGATTGATACCAATTGTAATGACCTAAGATATATCAACCTTATCAAATACCCACGTTATGAACACAAGAATACCACGTTAAACCCAAACTGTTATGCGTAAATAAAGAGAAAGATTAAGATAAGATATGGTGACTTGATGTATAAATTCGTGTATATGTTTAGAGAGGTAGAGAGAAGAAAGATGAAACAATAAGATGTTATATTGCTTCAAAGGAAAACACACACACACACACACACACACTCAAGCACACCCCTCAAATGACATACTTGAGGGGTATTTATAGTAAGAGAGGATGATGCCCTAAGGCTTGGCCATGGGCCTTAAGATGGACTTGGATTGGGCTTGGGTTTCACGAACTAGACAAGGCTAGCTTAACATAACTAATACCCAATTAGCTTAGCCCAATCCACGAGCCCGTTGACTATTCTATCACGATATCTAACACACATTACAAAGTTCCTAATCGTGAATGACCATCACTTCTAATAAAAATAATCAAGGCTAACAGTATCAGAATTTGAATTAATTACAGTACGCCTATGGCTAATACTAGAATCAACACGATTCGTTTTATTCGGTTCAAACTTAAAGTTCCTAGATTGTTCTTCTACTCTTTTCCAGTGCACATTCTTAGCTTGCGAGGTCCTATCATTCCTTGTATTGTCTTGAGACTTTGACCTGCTCCCTTTAATGTCACTGATTACTCCTGTAGAGGGAATGGGAACATTGGTTGGTTTTACTACTCTTTGCATCACCTGTTTAGATGTGCTGGGATCTGAACTACATGCAGGCACACTAAGGTTCACTTTCTTAAAACTAGAAGTACTGAGATTTGTACTCCTAGAAGGCACACATGAGTTCTCTTTCTTAGCATTGACAGATCTGGAATCTGAACTACTTAAAGGCACACTACGGTTCATATTCAAAACATTGGGAATCGAATGAATATCATACTTGGCATTAGGCATCGAGCATGGAATCAAAGGATTAACTCTCTCACCTAATGACTTTGGGCATATTGTGATCAAGCATTCTAAGATTTCTTGAGATCGTTTGGCATATAAACATGCATGTCCAATTGCATTATCATGAGGTTTCTCTAACTTATCCTCTTTAACAATCTCACGCAGACATTCTAGGCAATCCTTAAGGGATGAGAAGTATGTTTGAACAACAAGTTTGTTGTTCCTGAGATGAGGAGGGACATATTTCACAGACAAAGCATATTTATTACAAGAGTGAACCTTTGATACACCATTCTCCCCATTGGTCATAGGCATTTTCCCTTTTACCTGACTCTTCAGATTCTCAATTTCCTTGGGTCGTGTAGATTTGTCCACTACGTTTCTCATCATTTTGGTTGGTTACAAGGGTAAGGGAGATGTCCTCATTAGTCACTGTAATTTCCCTCGTCCAGTTTCAGAGTTCTGTTATGTTCCTTACTATCCTGGAGCGTTCGATTCTTACACGTGACCTTTTCTCATCTTCTTGTTAGATCCTTGAAATTCAAACTTGGCTTATTTTGCTTAGCACAACTAAGATCATAATCGGTATCCGCATGACATTAATTAAGTTTAAGACTATGACAATCGGAACTAATAAAAATAATCTTCACTACCAGTAAGTGCTAATCCTTGAAACATTACACACAATCTATAGCACTATCTTATCAGTTGCCCGAGCACCTAACCCGATTCGATTAACCCATAATCAATACAATTCGATCGGAACAGATCAAGCACTTTGGGTTCGGGTTAGGTTCAGGTAGAATTCCGGGTACCGGTTCGGAATCCCGTAGTAGGAGAGAATGATATTTATGGGGAGTTCATACAGTAAAC